>JAWLRI010000763.1:7499989-7600580 GCA_034781795.1 Crypturellus tataupa
TCTCTGTTTGTTAACACAAGGTCCAGTAGCCCACCTCAAAAAAAAAAAAAAAAAAAAAAAAATATGGAACGCTTCACGAATTTGCGTGTCATCCTTGCACAGGGGCCATGCTAATCTTCTCTGTATCGTTCCAATTTTAGTATATGTGCTGCCGAAGCGAGCACTAGACCTTGAGCACAGGAGAGCCTCCCTATTACAAGCAGATGCAGATGATAACATTGGCAAAGTAGTTACAGACACCTTGTTTTCACCCTTCCTTTTTTTCTAGGGACTAGAGAAGGCTTAATCCATATGACATTATCAAGCAGTTTTTCACATTAATTTCCAATAGTTCAAACAATGGGCTTCTAACCAACTCCTACAGAAGGATATCCCTCAACCTAGCACACTTCAAAGACTCTACAAATATATAGCAGCAGCTAACCTTATTAGTCAGCAGGAGATATCAGCAGGATTGACATACAAGCTACTGAGAGCACATCTGTCAATAACGGGTTGCTACACTTCTCCACAGATACTCTCAGAATGGGTTATCTTGAAAGAGATGCAGCAATAAGAAAGACCTTCTGAAACATCATAATAAAGAGCTCTTATTTTAGCTTCTGATGGGCAGCAGTAGACTTTAAATCTGATGAACACTATGAATTTTGATTCTGACAAGGTTTATTGTTACCATCTACTCAAATCATCTACAGGGACTACCTTCTCGTCTGTGTGCTCCAACTGAATCAAAAAAAAAATCTATTCAAGTGCATTTTAAATTAATAAAACAACTTATAATTGTGGGTTTTCACATACTTTTTTCTCCTCTTAATGATTTCTAGATCCACACATACATAATTCATTAATAAAAGTATTTTATTTGAGCTGTCAGTCCTCCAAACTCAAATTTACTACCTGAGAGTCACTGGATCCAGCCTGAGCCTAGTTATTATCCGATAGTGATTTGTCTCTCCAAATGCTTATCCATTCTCTTGTTCATAAATTTTTTTAGTAATGCAGCAATGTGCTCTATCAACAAGTTCCTCAAATATCAGTTTTGAAATGAGTAGATGCATTGACTTCTGTATAGGGTGGATATTTAAATTGACAACGTTGTGGAGATGCTGCAAATAAAGCGGAGAGTTGAAAAATCATGCAAGAAGAGTCAAATGACCTTAGGTGAAAGGAATAACAGGAATGAACCGAAGAAATGCTAAGAGGTTTTCCTAAAAGCCTGGTGCACATTGCTTGGGAACGCGAGGGCAGCTGGCGCAGGCAGGAACGCCAGCGCATGGGACCTGGATGGTGGCGCTGCCCATCGCTGCCTCTCAGCTGGGAGCAATGCTCGGTTCCAAAGAAAGTCAAAACAGATTAGTCCAAACCACAGACGATTTAATCTAGCCCGTCTGATTCCGCCCTGGACCACCAGCGCGGCAGCAGCCATCCAGCCAGGGCTGTCTCAGCTGGGAGATGGCAACGCGCAGCGCAGCCTGCGACCGCGGCAGGAGCGAACGCCTCTGCCAGCGACTGCAGCTCAGCTGCTCAGGCCTCATTTACCTATTGGACTTTGCTGAACTTCTTGGTAGAAGAGCAGCAGCAGAGCCTGACAGAGTTTCTGTAATGATCTCCCAGGTATCATATGGTGACACGCGACCCATCTCTGCATCCTGAGCCCAGGAAAATAATGCCCAGCGCTCGGTTACTGATTTTCATAGCAGACAGATGTTATCAGCGTGTTACCCTTAGGCTCTAAGAGAATATCAGAGTGCTTCTGAGCATCTTCATGAGAAAGGGTGTAAGCAAAGAGGGAGCAACTTCTACAGGTGACAAAATTTCTTTTTTGTTTTTTGCAAGGATAAGGGTATATCAGGACTGCTACAGGGATCAACACAGGCTGATAAATACCTTGAACTACTAAACATATTCAGTATGGTACAGTATTCACGTACTGAAATCCTGCACTGTTATAATCAACAGAATATCCTTACAATGATGACTCTATTGGGTCACAATATCCAGAAGGATTTTGTATAAGACAGATCTTCACAAGTGTTTGGAAGAAAGGTAACAGGTAAGTAGTCATAGGAGAAATGGCCCACAAGGAAAGGGACTGAAAAGGTATTGCCTACTGCCTTTAGAAGTGATATACAATAAAAGAATACAAAATTATTAATGATAGAGCTAGTACTTTCATTAAGCATAATTGATCTTACCCATAACACATGAATAACACCACTTCTGATGAAAACGGAAAGCAGAATATTTAAAACTAATTAAGGGATTCATTTTTTATTCTTCTATATCTTGGCCTTCAGACTTTACTTCCTAAAGCTGCTATCAACATCAGTAGTTTATGAAGATTAAAAAGTAATAGAAGATAATGTTCATAATGGAACAAAGGCAGTCACAGTAAGACTTCATATCTGAACAAATGCGAAAATCCTTATGTTCCCAGGTACAAGTTCATCCAAAGTTAAGCAGCACATTTGTCCGAGGCACTGCGTAATAAGGTTACAGACCCTCTTACATGAATTTATTTCACAGAGATAATGGGAGTTTGAGCTAAACGTGAGCTCCTGCACCCAAGTCAAACCGCTGAGCAGACTTGGAGCACATCCACTCTGCAAAACGGGGAGTCACTTCTAAGAGGCTGCACACTTACTGCTTCAAACTGCCGTGTACCTGCAACCCTCAACCCAGTGAGAGCTCCTGTATAATTCTGTAGTAACGTGAGACGGTTCCACTTCCTTCTTGCTTGTTTATCACCTAGAGCTCCCTCATTTCTGTCTGGGAAGCAGTCCCAAAGCACAGGTGGTGCTTCTGGGTGTTGTAACATCACTGACGCCACCGGCTTGCTGATAAGAACGCGACAACATCCCATCCTGTTAGAGATGGGATCTCACAGGGTCTGATAGAGGCAATATGCAGAAACAGCCCCTTGCTGTAAAAGAAATATGTACTCAAGATTAAGAGGTCAGTACCTTTTCAGATACAAGGGCTTTATGGGAGGGCACAATTCCAGAGGGTTCATCTTGATATTAATAACGTGATATTTCATATAAAGCTTTTCAAAGGTTGTATTCCTTGCTTCATAAACTTGTGGAATGAACCTAGATGTTAACCTTAGTGCATGGCAATCTCCTGATGGGACTTGCTATCACGGATACATTATATGGTTATGTGTCATTAGTTAATCATTTAAACAGAGATAAGAAATGGAAATTATGGCATTTGGGGCTGATAAGCTCTACAGATCTGCTGACTGTCGTCTTTGGAGGAGACACAACACCACTAAACTTTTCTGCAGCTGAGGAAATTACTTCTTAATTGGCTCTCATATGAAGCCAAGAAAACTATTATTGATAAATATCGTATAAAGTAAGCTATCATAGTAACATAACTGTTCTCATTTAATCTGATCTTAAAAAAATAAATATTTAAAATAAAGAAAATGTAGTGATTTACACCTGGATTGAGAAGATGGATGTTCTAGAGATACCAAAGACTAAACAGCTGAAATGCAAGCCCTTCAGAGCAGCATGGAACAAAATGGTGGTACAAGAAAAGCAGTCTCTAACTTTGCTTGGTCCAATTCAAACAGATTGCCGCTTTGCTCAACCTCTGAGTGTCACGATGCTCGGAGAAGACCTCCCTCCCCTGAACCTTCTAGAAGATTTCCAGCCACTGTTCAGTGCCTGAGAAGTGCAGAGGTTTCTCAGCAGCACAACAGGGCTCCTCAGCTGCCTTCCCAGAGCAACGCCAGGCAGGCTCTGCTGAGCAGCACAATCCGCCTTTTCCCTGCAAATGCACCTTACACACCAGCAGCAACGTCCTCCACATGAGCTGGGATTTACACCCTTCTGTGTGACAATAAATATCTCAATTGAGGCCACCATGAGCAGCTTAATGTTCTCTTTTCTAACCACCACAGGACACACAAGCATCTAGCACAAAGCAAATGCTCCCAGGTTTTTCCTTCTTATGCATCACCACTTTAGGACATTTCCCTAAGCAGTGAAGCAAGCAGAGGAAATGCACTGGAAACGCAGTAGTTACAGAAGACCTTTAACTGCCTATCTCATACAGACAGAAAGCAGCACATCAGTCACTTGGGGGGAGAAGGAAGAACAGAGCTGGATCCATGCTACCACAGCAGTCATCCCAGGGAGATGCCAAACAAAGCTGGAACAAGCAATAGCCAGGGAGTACATGGAGGAATGACTTGTCCTCTCCCAACTGGAGACACGAAGAGCACTTCCAATCCCAGGAGCAGCGGGGGACGCTGGGGAGGCCGAGTTCATTTACACAGTCAGAATGAATACACCTACCCAAATCCAATTTCCTTCCCCTAATTGCTTGGTTTCATAACATATTGCTAAAAATTCTTCCTGGCAAAAAGATGAGGGAGCATTGAAGACAAACATAAGCCGAAGTACAATGATCCTACTGATCCTTTTGTAGCTAACCAAGCATAAACAAGGATTAAACATAGCTAACTTCTGTTTACCGTTGCAATGACAAAATCACTTTCAGAAGAGTGTTTACAGAAAGGACATATTGTTTCAGGCCTTCAGAGATCCAGTTCTCTGCAGAAATCATTTGTAACAGTCAAATGTTTATCATTTACAGCATTTCAAACAGGGTAACTCCAGGAACCGGAATGCAGCTGGCAGATGGCAAAAGAAATTAAACCCATGACATGGATCAGTAATCAGCAAATGGCGCTGAGGTGGAGGTGCTTCCCACCCAGGGACACCTGCTGCACTCGCCTGCTTTCGAGGACCCTGCAGAAACGCACCCAAACTTCCCCATTTCTGGCCATGCAAACCAGCCAGGGGAGTTCCACTCGCCGGGCTATGCCGGGATGAAGCCCCCACGCAGGCAGCCCCGTCACAGCCCTCCTGCTGCCCTCGCCGAGCGGCTCCGGGGAAGCAGAGCCTGGCAGAGCGCTACATGCTGCATGATTAGGAGGCTGCCACACCAGGCATAAGGGATTCCTGCAAGCCTGTGCGGGAAATGGAAATTGGAGATGATATTTTCATTTAACCTACTTAAAAACAAAGGAAAACGAAACTCTAAATTTATTCAGCGCCACTCAGATATGACTGCATGCTCCAGGTTGCTGGGGAGTAAAAAAGATTTGCTCTCAGGGCATTAAAGAATGTGCTGCAATTAAATGGTTTCCCAGTTCTGCAAATCAAAACTGTAATTGAATGTCCAGGTTGTAAAGTCCTAGGAGAAGGGCCAGGTAAAACGCCTCATTTCCGAGCCTGCTCCCGTTCCTTTAGGAAGGATTAGCCCCCCAGAAGCCTGGACACTGCCTTTCTCCGTCTTCCTGCCTGGTGGCATCTGCCAGAGACACAGACAGGCTGCAGACTCAGTGCAGGAGCCGCTAGAGACGAAGACTGTCACCGTCCCCTGCATGGACGCAGCGGCAGAGCCCAATGCACAGGGATGTGGTGGATCCGTGGGGACGGCGGCCCCCAGCCATGTCCTTCCACGCCTGCACGCTTCCTGCTCACATACCATATAATCTCCATATTTTAAAAGCTCTGTAATTCTGAACATTACAACAGAATAATATATTTATTAATTTGTTAGGGCCACTAGCTGTCCCTGAGGCTTTCCTCAGGAACGTGTGTCAGGTTATTGATTCGAGCCCTCCCCTCTTTGCATTGCTTTTCTCTTCTGCCAGGCAGGCAGGAATGTACTTCTGTGCTGCTTCAGGTCATAATTGGAAAAAAGATAGAAATGTTCAATATGACTCATACATAATTCAGCTTATCAGCTACCCAGGAGAAATGAGAAGAGGAGGTATATGCACGTCTACTTCTCCCACTATCAACAGGAGAAATAATTTCCAGTTACACTAAGTATACGTAGTTTGGTCACAACAGGATTTGTAGTTAGAAGGAAAAAATGAGAGACGTGGGAACAGAGAATGAAAGCAATGGCAGGGAACTGAACTGTTAAAAGAGATTCACTCATGTGAGAATCCCCGATTCCGGCAGGAGACTGGACTCACGCTTCTCTCTTAATATTCCAAATGGAATAAGTTGGCAATTAGAAAGGATTATCTGCCTCTGATCTATAAAACATAGCAGAAGTCTAAATAAAATAAAGCTCCAGATTAGTTAGCTACAAAGACATCTCATAACAGCCTGCTAAATCTTGACTGTGGTTTCTGGATTTAACACTAAGGCCTATGTTCTACAGAGCCAACTGCGAAGCAGCATTAAAACTTATTGTTATAAAGGATTTTTAACGTAAAAATCAATGTGTGCTGTGTATTTAGCAGCACGTAACCACAAGGATGTCTGTGATAGGGCTTTGCCATGCGCTGGGGACCACTGAATTAGTCAAGTTCTTGAAAGGAAGTGCGGAATGTCTGCTCCACTCAAACTGCCACCCGAGAGCAATTACAGACATTATTTTAACCCCAGAAGCAAAGGGAAAACCCAGTCCCAGCTGACTGCCTCGAGGTTATCATTCTTCCAAGTGAAACGTGTCATTCTCAAATACCTCTATGAATTCACGTTAGGAAAATTCATGGCATAACTGAGAGGCAGGACACCAACCATTTGAACACAAACACAGCCAAACCACAGACTTGCACCATCTATTTTGCTATTTTGCCAACGCCTGAACAAGGATAGGAATACTAATCACAAAACTCGCACTACCAGAATGCAAGAACTGTAAAAACGATGGCCACAGCTGCCATTTGATACAGTGAAGGGTGGTGGAAAACATAAAGCTATCACATGGATGAAAAATAAGGACGAGTCCAGAGAACTTCTATTAAAAAAAAATGTAAAAAAATATTTTCTTAATGTAGATGCATTTGATTAATACAGATCTCGCATGCTTCATCAGATAAATCAGCATGATAGGCACATGCACCTCTTCCTCCATATGTGTAAGTAAGCTCACAACTCTATATACATGAGTATATCTGAACTGTTGCACAGCAAACGTTTTTTAATTTTATCATTACGAGAACACCCAGCACGGGTTCAATGCTTTTCAGCTAGAGAAGAAAAGGCAGCCCCCAACCTGCAGATTGTTTTTGGCCTTACGGGATCATGGTAAATTAGCATTATTTGTGATTAAAGGAGGCTTCTAAATGAAAAAGTATGTTTGGTGCCTGTGTGATAGCGCTTTAAGCTTCTGTGGCTCATAAGCAGTGCACACATATCTCTTCCTTTCTCTGGTGTTTCCTAATGTTCCCTATTTATGTGGTGGTCTGCAAGTTTTACCTCATCAGGAACTCAGTGGGAGCCTTGCAGAGCTGAGAAATACTGTTGTGCTCCTTTATAAAACTCAGGTCTCTATGGGCCTTTGAACATTAACACAGAGCAAATAAAAAATTAGCATGTGTGTGCATGTGCATACATCTCTAAGCTATCTAAAGGCAACTGCAGCCAAAGGAAACAGGAATGTGCTTGCAGCAGTTGAGCATTCAAGTATCCCATATCACAAAAATCCAGTTTTAAGAATCATTTAAATGCAGATCTGCAAGTAAACTGCTGAAAGAGCTCCACTGAGCTTTATGTACCCACAGACACAGCTGGAAAGGCAAGAAGTGACAGAAAAAGGACCTGTTTCTCTTATCTAATAATTTTCAGGTCTACAGCACCTGTTATCCATCTCTTAATAATACTGCAGCTAAAGAGCAAGGTGCCCCTCGAAGATGCCCAACCTCCAGAGACAAGATACAGAGTCGCATCAAGTGCTGAATGGCTTCTATCACTCTCATCGCCACAGTGTCTGAGCACATTATAGCAGTTTAATGTATTCGTCATCGCATAGCAGAGAGGAAAATATGATTATCTCCACGTTATAAATGGGGAAGGGGGAACTAGGTACAAGAAGTAACTTATCTAGAGGAAACTGTGGCAGAGCAGGGAACAAATGGCTTCACATATGCCAGTAACTGCTGCGTAGCCTGCCTCCTCTGCCACTGCTGGCCATGAGAAACAGAAAAGCTTCACCCGAATTCAATGATTCAAACAATACAGTAATAAATGCTTTCCAGTCTAGTTTTTTTTTTTTTCACTCAACTACTCAAAAGTTTCTCCATCAATCCATGTAGACCAAGCAAATTGTTTAAGCCTCTCTCTGCTTGTCTTAGGAAAAGTAAGAAAAAAAAAATCTACTCAGCCAAATACCATGAATTTGTAACATCTCAGCGCACTTTTAAAATCCTATATATAAACAAACACTAATACTATAACACGTCAGTGCACTGAAAGAAACAAAGTCTTAAAATCAGACAGTAATTCTGACAATCTAATATAAAAAAAATCATCAAATGATCACAAGTCTTTTACATCTAATGCACAGTTTTTCCGCAGAACATATGATCTGGGGAAGAAAAACAGTAAAAAAAAAAAAAAAAAAACCACACACACAGCAAGCAGATTAAAACCAAACCATATACCAGACAAGAATCAAACCCATCTATTCTTTCTTGAAGAGCAGAAACAGAATAACAAGTTGTGACCGCAGTGAAAAGTAAACTGAGTTAAACTCCACATCAAACTGAAAATCTGAAAAATAACCTGAAAAATCTATTCAAAAAGAACTGGACTGATTTAATCCAAAACGTGCGGCAACCAAAATTAAGTTTCTGCCCGTCAGATATATTTCTCAGATACCCAGAAGACGGCTATCATATCAAAGCAGGTAGAGCTAGGCCTCCAAGACAGAGCTGACACACCTCAATCAGACAATTTAACTTCTGCACTTTAAGTAAAGTTCAGAATCCGCAAACCCTTCTGCTCAGGATAGTCTGAAAAATAAAAGCTTTATCACTAAAAGAACTTACAGTAAGTGACACCACGAATATGCGACTTTTCCAAATCAATCTAGATCACCATGTCATTTGAGATTGCCGCACTGACACACGTAGCTATCAAAGCCCAAACTCATGCCTTCTGCCACTTAAAGACATGAAAACACTTCCCACTTACCTTCTAACACTGTTAATTTGGCACTCGTGTTTATCTCCCCAACACTGTTGGTTGCTGTGCACTCATAGATAGCTTCATCTCGATGAACACGCAGGGGCTGTATCCGCAGAACTGATCCTGACCCATCATCGAACTCAATAACCTTTAACAGGGAAAAGAAAACAGATCTTTATTGATACCTGCTGCAACAAAACCAGAAGTCAGGAGAAAACCAGGGGTTAAAAATACAAGAAAACAAAAAGTCCTGTAAGCTGCAAAATACCATGCAACTAGTCAAGCGTTCCAAGCCCATAAATGCAACAACTAGGATCACGAGCGTACTTGTCCTCTGAGGAGGCCAGAGCAAATGAAGATCCAATGAGGTTCTTTATGAATCAATTAGGGTTGACAAATTATCAACCTGGCAATAAAGATGTGGGTCTGATGATTTAAAACATCTGAGCCATATTTGCACTAATGGTTTTACTAATCACACTGATAGCAATTTAGTGCCAACTTTCACCTTGACAGAAGAGCAGAACGATGCACCCCTGCGGGATTACTGGAAAAATAGGAACTAAACTAGAACAACACCCTGAGCACCTTCAGCACATGCTAACTTCAGCAGGCAGTGAGAGGGCTTAATGCCCTTCAGCATGAGATACTGTGCAATCTCTGATCTCCAATGATACAAGCACTATTCCTTCCGCAGGATAATATTTAGGGTTCTTAATAAATCCTTGCTTTTCCATCCTGCTAAGCTGGAACACATGTTACGCTAACTTTTAAAGAGATTACATAGACACTTGTTAGTTTACTGCTGGATCGCTATAAGTTATTCCTAAATGGCAAGTCTGTAAAGGCACAGCCGCAGGCCACTATTAATGCCAAACTCCTCCTCTTCCTATTAGCGACTACAGCAAATGCTGGAAATATTTACTGTGCTGCAGATGGTGACAACACCTGAGGGAAGGGCACATCTCCTCTCCTGTCACTTGGCCTATTAAGCTAAACATGCCTCATTGCAAGGGTGCCCGTCCAGCCAAGGACTCGCGTTGCCTGCCCGCACACGTCCAACCCTGCTCTGGGTAGCCTGGTTATGGCTGCTTTCACTACAGGAAGACCAAAGGAGTTAGAAGAGGAAGGAGAGAAAACTAACATGCACACAGGACTCTTCAGGGATAGATGCAGGAAAGAGAAAGAGGAAAAAATGAAAAGGTAACCAAGAGCACTGACGCTCTGTTGTTTTTCACGCTGGAAGAAATAACCCTTCTGCTAAATGCAGTATAAACAGATGGCAGAAAACACTAACTTTGGGACAAGAAATAGCAGTCAGGACACAGAAAGATGAACATCGCTATAATGGATTTTAAGAAATGAAAGTAATTTTAAATAATATTCGATATGAAATTAATTTTGCAACTGTGACAAAATGTTAAACTTACTATAATCTCTCCACAGCATAAGGCTACCACCAAATTTTAAAAGATGGCACAGTCAGATGCAGAGACACAAACTTCTTTAGCTCAATCAGTTCAGCTAATTCAGTTCAATGACAGTTAATGAAAAGCTAAGAGATGAAACATCAGAAAAGCTCATTTTCCCCTTCTATCCTTTGAATAAACACTGTGCGAGATGAAGGCAGCTACAACCACTAATGACCTGATGAAAATTGAGACCAGAAACACTGTTCAATTTGCTAGCTGTGGATACTTCTTTTACATAATAACTCAGTATGTGCAAGTCAGATTTGTTTATTGAATTTTTTCATTTTAACTGAATTCCAGTTTTCCTCCAAACAGGCACAAGTCTAATTACAAGGTAAAATTAATAATCACCTTGCAAAGAGGAAATGCATTATTCACTATCTCCTAACAGAATAAAAATGTTCCAGCTTTATGTCAAAGTTGATATGAATAAAGACACAGAAGTATGAAATTGTTCATATAAATGAATTCAATATTGCTTATCTCTCTGGTCAGACAGAGCAAGCACCAAATTTACTAGAAAGGTTATATTTACTTACAAATCAGCATGTTTAAATGGTTACATACAATGAAACTTAACCTTTATTAGAGAAAAATACCAGTGTAAAACAAAATTAAAACTGATTAATCAATGTTTCCTGCTCATATACAAAATCATGATTAAAATTTGTGATTTGAATCATTCCATTCTGGGCAGAGAAGTCATCTGAGCTCTAGCTAAAAAAAGCAAAAACATCAAAGAGAAGGGATTAGGAGGAGGAAGGCAGGGTGGTAGACGGGTCACATTTCCAAGGGCAGTTTTAGAGAAAAGACTCCAACTCCAAAAAGCAAGGAAAAACGTGGAGAAAGTAATTACAAACGCATTTGCCTTTTAAAATACGAACCAAATTAGACACTTTTTCACAAGCATTTTTTATACTCACTATTCCTTCCTCCTAAGTCCTAAGATTTTAATCCAAAAGTCAAACTACCCATTGACAGGACTTTATGTTTCCCTTTCCAAAGGAATTTCTGGGAAAGATGGCAGTTACCACCACTGGGAATGCTTTCTGCTGGGCTTATGGCATCCTGGTTTTGAATTTCACTCAAGATAGTAGGCCAAGGAGGTGCGATATCCACTTTCATGGTGAAAGTAAAGAACTGTAGCTCTGCCATCCCATGGGGTGCCAGTCCCTGATTCCCACCCCAAGGATGAACTCCATAGGCGCAGTCAGCCGTGCCGGCTCTACTGGGCACATGACTGCAGGATAAGAAACTTTTGTTTGCTTGTCTAAAGCTCTAAACACATTAGATTGGTTTCCTTTATTATTATTATTAATATTTTAATACATACAATTACCTCAAACCGCTGAGAACTGACTTTCTTCCCCTTCTTCATCCATGTGATGCGAGGCTTAGGCTCTCCTGTTGCTTGACACACAAAAGAGGCCACTCCTCCAGAAATCCCAATCTGATCTTCAGG
This sequence comes from Crypturellus tataupa, assembly GCA_034781795.1. Taxonomy (NCBI): domain Eukaryota; kingdom Metazoa; phylum Chordata; class Aves; order Tinamiformes; family Tinamidae; genus Crypturellus; species Crypturellus tataupa. The sequence continues at coordinate 7,511,875 of JAWLRI010000763.1, forward strand.
AGCTTTCATAAATGTTGGCTTGCCTGGAAAAATAACCAGATCACTCCCATGAGGACACCACACCAGGCAAGCAAGGAAAGTGTCATGTTAATTTAAATTGTAAGATAATTGGTGTTCATACTACAAATCCAGGTTGTATGGCCTCGGCCACACAAATTCAGCACAGACTGCAACATGACAAGCACCGTTTCTGCTTGAGTACCCTTTTTTCCAGAAATGAATAAAGTCCATCTGGTTTTGCTGTAAATGAGGGCAACAGAGGGCTCCCCCCAGCCCCCTGGGCATTCAGTCAGGTACGCGACAATTCGGAAACATTTTTACAGCTTTTTTTTTTTAATAAATGGGTTTTTGCAGGTTTATAACATGGTCGTAACACAGGAAATTGCAGAACAGCTGACACACCAAATCTGTGGAATATATCATATCTTGACATTAGTTCTCCCGGAAGCTGTTAAGATTAACAGATTAACAAAATTAACAGATACAATTTTAAGAGCACTATTAAGAACCTTTAATTTAATTTTAGATGTGGAGCTACATAAAAACTCTACCGTGTTTAAGTATCTGGAAACCTGCACAGGCTGGTCTGCGCATAGCAAGAAACTAATCACTAAAAAGAGAAGTCAGCAAAGAAACCAAAGTGACATTCAGCCACGAGAGACTCAGCAAAAACGACAAAAAATCATGCCACAGCTTAATAATCAATAGGAGAAGTTTCATAGAAGCAGAGTTGTGTCCTCTGGATTTACATGACAGGCTTGGATCAATATAACGAGGTATCCAGGTTAGGCAGCAACGCTTCTATTTTTCCTGTGCGTCGTCTGTCCAAGAGGATTTGGTGACGTTTGACTTAGGGCAGTTTTGAAACCCTGCTTTGTCCTACTAAAAAGCGTCTGGTGAGTGTCTGGTGAGCTCCGATCCCTATAAAGCAGTAAAACGTTCAAACGCCAACACAAGGAGGGAACAAAACCCACCCTGACGTCATTCAGCATCCAGGTCGCGAGAAGGCCACGTCTCAAATACCATGTGCAGTTCCGATAAATCACTTTGAAGAAAGATAAACCTGACCCAGGGACATTGCGGAGGCTCTAGAGAGGGTGCAAAGGCCTGTGTGCTTGTGGGAGGAGAGGGGACCCCATCGAGTCTCGAGACAGCCCCATCGAAGCCAGAAGAGATGATGGTTTCTCATCTGCAGGGTCTGGACAAAGACAAGTGGGTCCTTCAGGGATAGGGGGGAGCTCTTTTAATCTATGTGGCTTTTACTCCGAGCATGATGAGCCTATGGCAGAGACTCCCGTGACCTAGCAGGGATACAGTCCTGTGCATCCCAGAGGGTCCTGTGTGCCTGTGATTTATTTCAGCTATCTCTCACGCACGGCCCTGCAGCTCAGGAGATCAGCAAGAAGATGCACAGAGGAAGGAGGCATCTCCCCGCTCCCAGTGGCCGTAAATCCCCGGAGCTACTCTAGCGCGGACACAAAACCCAGTCGAGCGGAGCACGGCTCGCACAAGGCCGGGCAGGAGCAGCGCATTTCCCCCGTGTTTATCCGTTCAGCTCCAGTGACGGCCCTGGGGCAGGACGGAGCCTGGGGTTTCCCAGCTGCGCAGCTGCCTCCCGCTCGGAGCGGAGCTGCCCGCATGGCGCAGCGCGGCCAGTCCCGCTCCTGCTCCCCTGCACACACGGCCCACGGTGCCGGCTGCCTCTCCGCGCGCAGCTGCAGCCCCTCCGGCTTGCAGGGCCACGGCTGCCCGGTCCGTGTCCTCCCCACGGCGACTGTGGCTGCAGAACTGCCAATGGGATGCCTTAAGAAGCAAGACGAGCTTTAAATATATTTTCCCAATGCGTGGAATTGTGATTAAAACACGATCATTTGCATTACAGGACCAGCCTGCATCTGGCTCAAGGTGAGGGGCACCGAAATGAAGCTGGAGGTGCAGCAGAGGAGGATAGGGCCTTGCTTTTGGCCCCTGCAACTTCATACATCACCTAAAGTCGCAAGCGCAACTCTGCTCTCAGACAGCAATCTGGGAAGACTTCATTAAAACTGTGGGATGTCCTTAAACAGAACCTCATCCTCTATTACGGTGTATTACAGCAAGTCCACGGACCAAGAGAGCATGACTACAAGCTGCCCTGGATGTCACCCTGTTCCCACATGAGACAACATAGCCACTGAGGACAAGGGCCGAGCAGTCACTGCCACTTGCAGAAGCAACCGTCCCCAGAGGTAGCTAACAACCATCTTAATCCAGAGTTGCTGCTGGGCTGTGATCTCTGGTGTGTCAAAGCTGACAGATAACAGAGCACTGCAAAATGTGCAACGCCAAGAGCTCAACACCGACCACAAAGTCGTGCTGGGGAGCCCACCAGCGGGGTTATGCTGACCACAAGCACCCAGGGCACACGGCGCTGCAGAGCCCAGGCGACACCAAGCCGCAGGTCTGGCCCTCTGTTACTGCTGCACATCCCAGGCCATTCCCAGAAAGCTGAGAGGGAATCTGCCGGGGTCAGTGCCGTTCAAACACACACACAGATACGCAAAGCCTGCCCTCAACAAGCTGCTGAAGCAAAAACACCGACCTAACCCCACGACAGAAATTCACCACACACATAGTCCATTAAACTATTCAAGCAGCTGCACTGAATGTCGCCATCCTTGGTGATGGGACTCCTAAAGATTGAACAAAGAAAAACAGCTTTTACATCAGAAAAAGCCTTTCAAGGAGTGATGGCTGCCTATCTGCAGTCTTTGGCACATTGTCCTGACATTAGCAGCGAGCAATTAACAACTGAGCTTTCTTAACTGACATTGATTTCACATATTTACTCATCTATAATCATGCCTATCTCTACTTAGTTTATATTTACATATATCTGCGTTTATTCACCTTTCATCTACCCTAGTGAAATGTTAATTTACTGTTTGCGCTGCTAGTGATTGCAATGTGATTGACTGTTTTGCGATGCAGTGTGCTGAGCTGATGTCTTGTACTGCATTTCTGGAGTTGATTTGTTCTTTTGATTTTCTGTTATTTACTCTGTGATCTTAGTAAAATAGCGTAAATTTATCAAGTGACAAATACAGCAGAGTCCAAAACTTTGTCCTTGAAGAATACAATGCAATTATGTCTCTCAATGTACACCTACTCATGAGCTCCCATGCTGAAGACTTACTTTACTTTCGTACATTTTAAAAAAATCAATACTATTAAAAACGGAACAAAAGGAAACTGAACACTCACATGGAGTAAAACCTGAAAAACCTGAAAAACCTGCTCACTTGTTCAGCTTGAATTTACACTGTTGTAATGAATCTTTCTCCCCTGCACATTTAATTGAGCAATGCTGATTTCTGAAAACCATCGGAATCCACAGGGACTGCTCACAGAGGTATGTTTGTATATAAACCAAATTGTCAGGCAGTTTAGGAAAAGGAATTTCTACAAAACCAATTTAAAATGTTTGCGTGCCCTAAAGTTTCAAAAGGAAGGAAACCGCTAATTAAGCAAACCTAAAGTCCCAAGTCCTGGCCCCAAGACAATAGAGTGGGACATGGTCATACATATTTTTATACATGCTGGTAACTGTTACTGCAACTCTCACACTTATCTGAGTGTCAGCTATCAAAGTCATCACAGACTGTAGATGGGATTCTTGGCATCTGTAGCAAAAGCACATTAGGTGGCCCAGATGACCCATCCAACGCTTCTGTAACTCCAGCAGCGCAGGATGCTGAGGTACAGCACATCGTTACAGGCACCTCTGAAGGCACAGTTACCACTGCAGCAACCAGGAATAAGACCAGGTAATGGTCCAAACAGTCTTTTTTAACCTGTTTTGAGTGTGTGCATTCTTAGAGTAGTCTTGGAAACACAGCTAGAGAAAATGAAAAATGCACTGAAAACACTTAATATACAATATTTAATCAGTAGTCTAGCCATTTGCCTTTCGTCCTTCTCTCCTAAAGTTCACTGTGACCAGTGTCTCTCCAGAAGATTATTTAAGTGCCGAATTTGAAGATTACACTACCTGCTTTTCAAACAAACTACAAATACATGGATTTGAAGCACCTTTTAAAGTGGAAACCTGTCCTTTCCCTCATGACCTAAGGACCACAAACAGCTAGCTGAAGGTCTCCCTGTTCCACCCCAACTTTCAACAAAAAGTTTGACTGTACACCAAAGACAAATCTGTGAAATACCAGCTCGAGAGAGAACTTATTGAGCAAGTCTTGGGTGACAGCCAGAGAGGTATTAGACAGCTGTCTGCCGATCACAACGCCTCTTTCTTGCTCCATTTCTAGGAGTAAGAGCTCTGGATTGGCACCAGCCTCTCTCCTTGACGGGGTCAGGTCCCCAGAGCACATTCAGTTCTTGCCCTCTATGGTACTCCTTGCTCCTCATAGTACAGTCAAGTAACAGACTTCACGCTGAAAGTGGGAGAGGGGACGACCATCATCATTTTATTTAATCTTCATCTTCAGGCAGGACAACAGGGAGAGCCTTCACCTTAGTTGAAACTTTCCTTCAAAAGTCTTCGTTCAGAGTTAAATTATTCTAGGGAGCTTACAAGAACAACACTCCTCGTGTCTTCTGAACAGGAAGACCATGAAAAATAGAGGATTTTCTGACAAGCGTGAGAAACAGTCTCCATCTCATTTAGCTAGGGGCTAAAAGATAACAACTTGCTCAGACAAGGCCTCCATTGAGAAACTTTTTTTTTCTTCTGCATTTCAGAAGAAAAAGACTTTTCATTTCACAGCTGATAGTTGGAAAAGTCACTTGCTAAGCAAGCAGAGATGAGCAACACTGAATGTCTTACAGCATGGAAGAGATGCCCGCAGAAGTTGAGGCACAATCTACTTCAGTACACAGGAAGGCCACAGCAGGCTCATGGAGAGTCCTGAGGCTGAGCAAGGGTGTCTGAAGCCTTCAAAAGAAATGTTCGCTCAAATTACGTTGGAAGAGCTCCACAAGAATATGGATACAGAAGCCAGAGAAATGACTACAGGCAGACAAATTAGGCATACGCTAGACACCGAGACTGTCCCCACTAGACAAAATCACATATGAAGGATTTGGGAGGGGTTTCTGAAGCTAGAAACACTGGTGCGATGGAGAGCTGCATAAGCAGCCTTCCTGCTGGGCAGTGGGGGTAGCAGACAGCTAACGATGAAGATTCATCTCTCTCACTCATGTTTTTTATATAAAATCAGCATTGTTCTGTGCTACTCTAGACAGCTTGCTTGTTGCAAAACAATTGCTATAAGTCAGTAAGTCACCTCAGCAGCCACTTCCAAATTTGCACTACCATGAATTATAACATTTCAGTTCTTCAGATTTCTCTGTCTTTACAAGTCACTTCAACATAAGACACAATTGCCTGCAGACTGCACACTTTTTTCATGAACCACAGGCCTGCACACAAAACATGAGAAAAGTCCCCCTTGCAAGAAATCCCTGAGGCCGAGGACCAGGGGAGCAGCCTCCTCTTCTCCAGCTTGGTCAGGTCTTGGTATGGGAACCGCGGCCTTTGACAGTAACACAGGGCCCTCACTGACCGGCTTGACCATCAGTCATCACCTTGCAGAGTGATGCTGAATCACATATATTTAGCTCAGATCCTTGTATTTTAGTACTAGTCCGCAGACTTTTCACATAAAAGATAATTCTTAATAATCCTGCAATGGCTAAAAAATTTCACGTGTCTTAAATGTTGTATCTGCTAACCTAAGTTTGCTTGTGGGCTTTTTTATATCCAAACAAATACTAATCTGTTTTATTTCACTGACACAGCCCTAGATAGTTCCTTTAAATAAACAGGAACATGAAATTGAATCCTGATGCTTTTTTCTTTTTTCTTCTTTTCTACCCAAATCAAATAGATTTCACCCCCAAATTTTAATTCAGAAACTGACAATCACACTGCTGCTCCTGCTCTTGTGGATACTGCTCTCTGAAAGTCACACTCAGGTTTGAGAAAAATGAATTATTAAACACATCTCTGCAATTAAGTGCTCTATGAACACTCATCTGCTGCTAGGCATTTTAAAGAAAAATAACTCCATCCTCATGCTATAGGTGCCCATGCTTCCAAACAGAGCAGAAGGGCAGCCAAAAACTCCAAGTGTGGGGAACTTGCATTTTTATCTGAAAGCTTTTATGACTTGGCCTGAATTAAGATTGAAATGATCTCCTCTGTCAAGGGAAAAAAGAGTTGTGATATGAGATGAACTAGATAAGGACATTCAATAGGTATGCATGGATAACCTTATTTAGGTGCCTGCTGAATGAATTAAGAGATTATTGACAGAAGTGGGAAACATTATCACAGAAATAGCTTTTTAGCTTGGAAGTTGGAAAATTCAGGTTTAAATCCCTGCCTTTAACCTTCTCTGTCACCTATGCCAAGGCACAACTGTGCCTCAGCTCCTGCTGCAAAACCTGCTTGCTGTTCACACCTGGCTGCTGTCAGGACGGATACACTAAAAAGGATGATGTGGCTCAGTTGTAACGCTGGGAAGAAACCAAGAACGACACCGACTTTCTCCTCCTTACGACTGACTGAAAACAGAAACAAAGTGGTTTAGAAAAGGGAGGTTGCCCATTTTTCTGTGCACAACAGGCCTATTTCCATTCCGTTGTTTCCTAACCGGCCTTGGCCGATGGACATCTGTGCATGAGCGGATGCCGGCTGCAAGGACGATGCCCCAGTGAAAGTTACTCGATGATTTTTCTCCTAAGCATCTGCTACAGGGCCGCAGGCAGGGCCAGCAACGGCTGGTTTATTGCCCTTCTGTTTCCCCTTCCATACAACCACCATTGTGTAAACAGGGTTCCTGTACCTTTGTGATTATTAGGAATACTGCTTGGCAAAACTCAATTTTTCAAATGCTGTAATTCTGATTTTTGTGTAATTTGTAATCACACAGAGGCTATTTTTTTTCTTGAAATATTATTTAACAACGACTTATTGGCATCAGTAACTCTTGGTGACTGAAATGCTAATTCATTCTTTATTTCCTCCTATTTTGCTCATAAGTTTATTTCACTAAGCATTTTGTATCTGCAACTTTGGTGCTCCTTTTTAGCTTGGTGCAAGATATTTGCTCTATAAATGCAAATATATACACCTGGGTGTTGTGTGCACACAGATACACCACACTTTTTTATCCAATAGATTACAGCCCTTCCAGTCACACCTTTACTTTTTTTTTTTTTTTAAATCTGCATCTGAATCACAGAAAATGACATTTCAAATCCCACACATTCCTCAGATTGCTCTGCAATACAGGACATTACCTGATGCTAGCTGACATCCTACTCCCATATTTTTACATCTTATTTTTATTAGATTTTTAAGGCTTAAGATATGCCCAACAGCTAGTACAAATGATTCTGCTATTTCAATCCAATTTCAGTGGTAGAGTTTTCCAGTTTGAAGTGTGTTTGCCTGCAATAATCAAATCTACAAAGATTATCACAAAACAAGCTGCATTTCTCCTCATCTTCATTTCTTGTCTTCCTTAAACTTACTCACAGATACCTTATGAATGCCTATAAAATGAAACTAAATAAACAGAATGATCAATACACAAATCTTCGTATTTGATCTTTCAGAATGGTGAATGATCTTTGAAACTTCCAGGATAAAAATTGCATTTAACAAAAATACAAAAGCCATCATTCAGCAGAGGTTGTGATTTTCCCTAAACACCATCCAGAAATACAATGAACTAAGATGCAAGGTACTTATTTCAGCAGGCAAGACCACTGCGCTTTGTTTATTGGTAATAACTTTAATTGAGGAGAATGCAAGGGTACATGTTAGGTCAAATGTGTAATTTTGCCAGCATTTATAACGCCCTAAGCTCGCAACCTCTTATAATCTTTGACTCCTGCCTCTCAGCAAGCCAGCGCTGCTCACACGTTGCTCAGGTTCTCACCTTACAGCAAGCCCTTGGGTCTAAAGGCAAGTCCTGAAGGCCAAGGTGCCTTGGGACACACACATGGGACTCAGGCCGGCATTTTCAAGCTTTCTTTTCCCTTTCATTAATAGATTACCACCAAGTCTGATACAAAACATTTAATGGTCTTTAAATGAGAATTAAAAAAAAAAAAAAATCAAATTTTAAAACAAGACGCCAACACGTCAACTATCCTGTTGGTAGAAATCTACTTCTGGCCGCTGTCTGTCCTGGTACACATTAACCAACCTGGCACCAGCAGAAAGGGGTTGTCCAGCGCTAAATGCTGGTGACTGCAAAACCTGCTTATTCCACAGAAACACCGGCTAACATCAGTTAGTTCACCCAAGTGTTAAGGCTGTGATTACTGGATATTAATAAACCAATGTAACAGCCTGTCATTATGGTGTTGCACTTCGGTAAATTTCTTATTTTGCCTCTTTATGAATCACAGAAATTGCTGAAAGAGGTTAAATGCCTAAAATTAACGGACACAACGCCGAAACGGAACGGTCTCGTACGACCAGCGAACACGGATGTTGCGCCAGCTCCGCAGCAGGACCATTTGGATGCTTATTTATTCACACGGAGGGGTTTAGACAGGCAGCTTAGACCTTAAGGCAGCAGGGAGGTGGTTTCTCTTCCTATCACATCCGCAGGGTGCCTACAGATTTTGCACGCAGGGTGGCAAATTTTCTCCATTATTTTTCAAGGCTGTTATAATTGCAATGTCTTTCTCAAAGCGAAACTCTGTTCTGTCTGGCTGGTTACCAGTGTGAGCTGCACATTTATATCTTAGTAAGAAAATCCCTAACTCTGTTTAATCCCTGTGCTATGATTGACTCTTGCTCATGGATTTTTTAATTTTATTTTCTATGTACCAGGAAGAGGGGAAAAAGAACTACCCTGACACCATATACACTTGCAATTGCTTCCAATAACCAAAGTCAAATGCTGTAACACATAACTAGAAAGAGAATAATATGCCAAGAAGCACAATGCAGAGCTGCACACTACTCAAGGAGAATACTGATTAAAAACAAAATAGAAAAACAGCCCACCCAGATTTCTACCACCCAGAACCTTAGGACACTTCATGGCGCCTCCTCTCTCCCCGCTGACAGGGAAACAGTCAAAAGGAGCGTTCAGTTTGTTGCATATCTCAGGAAAAAGCCAGGCCCCCTTACCCAGGTTCAGCTTTGACTCCCAACCCAGCAGCGTTCACAGCAGGTGAGACACCGTACAGAAAAAACAGGCAGAGGAGCGCCGTTCCAGCGCACACCTTCCAGCAGCCTGAGCCATTTGCCGTCTTACTTTAATTTAAAATTGAAACCTCAAGTCAAATTTCCACCTAGTAATAGCTTTAAGGCACTTCCAATTAACTGGGTAATACCCACTTTGAGTTAATAAATTTTTCAGCCTCTGTGTTTAATACAATTAAACATTTAGGCCTTTGGCCTCAGACCTTATTTAGCTTGAGAAAGGACAGCAAAGAGACTGTCTCCAATTATCACCATTTACACAATATTCACTGCAGGGCCTTCCAGTGCATGCATATACAACACCCATTTAATCATACACAAACTCGGTACCTGCATTCAGACCTGCTCCCGCACAGAACACACACAGCGGACAGGGGATTAATCCTGCCAGCTCCTGGTCTCTGAAATCAGTCATTACAACAGTGCCTGAGGCAGTCTGCACCAGCTGTGCCCGCTCCCACTAACTTATTTTTTCCTTCCAAATCTTCATTTTGCTATTTGCAAATTTCTTCAAAACTTCAAAGTTATTAAAGCGTGTTGCACAGCGCAAAGAATTCCTAAGATATGCAGAGCCAGGAAACAAAGACAGAACTAGAATCTTGTGCTTGAAAAAACATGAAAATTAATTTTGCCAGCATGCCTGCCACATTAAACACCATATTCTTTTACACAAAAAGGATTAAAAGGTTTAATCCCTCTTTGCAAGCAGCTAGTTCTTGATTCAGCAGTTCAAAAGGCTTTGCCAAGCTCAGGTTTTTCCTCTGGTTTTAAGAATTAAAAGTGAGTATGAACCTTATTTTGTAAACAAGAGAGCACAGCACAATGATTTTAATAGAATTGGGAGTCAGAGTAAGCAACCTCTTTAGAATATCCTTTACTAAAGCAAACATTCCCCGGCTCTCAAGAAGGCCTTTGCAGAGGGAACTGCATTTCATTTTAATGATACTGTACATTGTTCTGTCCTCCTCCTAGTAATGAACCGAATTTCTGCCTCATCTACCGGGTGAGGAAGAAGACTTCCTGCTTAATGATAACAAGTGCACTCTGGCATTTCCATTACACCCGTGATTTTTTCCTATTTGTATAAACTGTTTTATCATTCAGCATTCCCCATACGGAGGCTGCAGACAAAGAAGGAAGATCATTTCCACATTTAAGTGTTTGCCCGAGTGTGAAAGGTTTCAGCAGGTAGCCAGGCACCCAACCCAAATACTCTGAAGTGCAGTAAGACCGAGATAAGTTAGAGGATTTTGCTCAGACTCGCTTGAAATTTGCCAAGAAATAGGAATATCTCCCCCTTAAATGATTTTCTCCAAGCCAGGCTCCCTGAGAAGCCTCAGTGCAGAACCTCTAGGTTTCGGGTGGATGCCGAGCAGTGTTTTTCCCTGACGACTGCAGCATCGCGCACAGCTCCAATGCTGCTCAAGCCATTTCCAGACCAGGGCTCCCACATACGGTGCGTGGCAAAGGGCTGCTGAGACCTCGCAGCCCCCCAAGTAGAGTGACATGGAGCAGAAGGGCCGCCGAGAACACGCTGCTCTGTGCCGGCTGGTTACTGCCATCTGCTCGGGCCGCGGCAGAGCAAGGGATGCTCCAAGGGGCCACCAGCCGTGCCCAAGAGGCCCTCAAGGGACGTGGAGAGGTCTCACTTCAGCGTGGCCACGCGGTGTCCGTGCCCCCGTGACTCGCCGGCCGGCGGCACATCCAGCGCTGCTGCTGGCGTGGAGCGGGGCAGATGTCCCAGCCCAGGGGCTTGCGGGCCCCTTCCTCCACCCAGGACTTTCCAGTTCAGTGAGGGCAGATTTTTAGAAAGGCAAATTAAATCATCTTCATGGTTGCTGCGTTCTTGATTTAATTTTCCTAGTGCCCGCTCCTCGCTGCGTTACAAATTTACTCGATAAAATGAAAAGCCCTTTCCACTTTAATACCTTCTGTCTATAGAGAAGGCCAGGTCAACCCCTAACTGTTTGTAGACTGAGCTCTTTAAAATCTCCAGCTGCCAGGCATGCCAGGCAGATTTTAATTTTGGTTGGCCTTTACCTGTACTTACCCCTATTTCATATTCATCTGTTCATGCATTGAATTAAGAAATGTAAAAAGCTCTGGTCCACGCCAGAGAAGTTGCAGTTTGTCATGCTTCAAAAACTGCTACCGCCACCAAGCAGATCCAGATCTGCCTAAAAGGAAACCTGACAGGAGAATTGTCCTATACCCCAACTATGGAGGAAATCCAAAGACGGTGCCTGGAAAAAAGCCCAGGAAACAAAGTACTGGGACCACAATGTGGAGAATCCAAGTTTTCCCAGCCAACCTGGGCCTTGCATCCAAGCAGGATCTATACACTGAATGTGCACAGCTGCGAGCGGGCCTGCAGCACTCAGTGTCAGAGACCAGCCCCGCAGCCCAGCGTCAGGGGCTGCTCTGCAGACTGCGCTGCAGCACGTGGCACCGGGCAGGGACCGAACCCACCGAATGGAGATAAAGGAGGTATTTCTCCAGAGTCAGAAATTACCTCTTTCTTCAGCACCTCTGACAACCTTTGTATCACAAAGGCAAAAGGGAAAAACAGTTAATGTCACCATTAAAGTGGGCATCTTGGAAAGGCATCACATATATTCCACTACAGAGAAGGTATTTGAGATAGCAGTTTTTATCCTTGCAGAGTCAGAAACACTGCCTGCTACCCAGAATCAAGTTTCCATAGTCAAAAGCAACAAAAGCAAAATGTTTGCTGGCTTCGGAGGACATGCTGGGAGCTGCTTTCAGTAGCTCCCTATTATTTTTTTCCATGCATCTTAGCTCAAATATGTTCTTTATATTTTGGCAAAGAATTACTCACCATCCTAGTTCTGGGGTGCCCCTCAACCTGGACCTCCAGCACAGTCAATGCCTTTCTCCTCATACACGTCTCCATCACATTCCAGTTCTGCAGGAGGTTCTCCCGATAACGGAGGGCAGCCTGGATCTGTGAGCGGCTGCTCCACTCTCTGCTCCCCACCATACAGACCCCAGGGATTTGAACCCAGAATACCAGCCCTCAGACTGACTTCTGCAGCCTGGAAGAAGCTTTATCCCTATGTATCTGATACTCTCTAATTCATAAAAGGTTACTTGTGCCCTGGGAGTTGTCTATACTTAGTGCGTTTAAACCCGCATGCTGCTGGCAGAGACGTGTGGCACGGTGTGTTTGCCGGCATCGCTTCCATTCATCCTCAGCTCTGCAAAAAGCCACGAGACACTACGAGCTTAGGGAACGCTCACCACGCATACAGATGTCAAACCCACAGGTTCAACTTGCTTTTAAGCTCCCTGTAGGGACTAGCCAGGATATATTTATACTAGAAAGCTGATTTGCCTTTTAGAGTGCTCTGTCTAAGTCTCCTTCACCTCATCATCTCTGTTGACCGAGTCTCAAGGTTCATGGCTTCACACTTGGCTTGCTAAACTAAAACTCATAGTAGCAAGTAGGATGAGGAGCTACTCCAGTGAGAGCTAACATCTCAGGTTTTACATGTGCGATGAAGATGGCACTGTTTCTACCTCGCGGAGCTGCCATCTCAGGGTATTTCATGAAGGACGTACGCCAGGGCTGGAACACAAATCTGTATGCGATAAAATCTGAAGCTGCAAAGAGTGGCAGCCTTCCTTCCCGCTGCAAGACAGCGCACCGCTAAATCACAGCGCAGTCTATGCAGAATGGCAAGATGAGACAAAAGTGCCTGTCCAATTACGCCTGCCTCCAGTGAATTTTATTAATCACTCACTCTATTAACACATACCTGTATACAGGCAAGCAGAATGTGCTTAAGAACCACCCATGCAGGATAATCACCTGCCTATCACCAACCTTTGATTTCTGTTTTAGGGTTTAAAGACTGCTTGAAGGCAGGTGCCTGCCAGCCGCAGCTGTGTCCTCCAGGAATAAGTGCTTATCAAAGGGGGTTCCTCATTTGCAGAGCTGGAATTAGCTACAGCAACAGGGTGTCAAATAGGCTGTCATCATCATTATCAGCGAGCAACGTGAAACAGGAATGCTGAGCACCAACAACCGGGCACGGGACCGTAACATGGATGGGGACACAGTGCTGGAAGGGCCTTTCTGAGGTGCAGCCCTGGTCCTCTGCCCCCATATTGCTCCTGCACTCTATTAAGAGAGGTTTGGGCTTTGGCCCACACTTCTCTTGCTGGAATAACTGTTTCAAACTGAGGGTCAAAGAAGCATCAGTTGGAAAACAGACTGTGGCTTCTAAGATTCTTTGTAGCCAATTATGCTTGTTTGTAGACCAAAAATCCTTTTGCTTATAAGATTTCCATTCCATCTCTGTACCATACCTCTCTTATCACCCAAAAATTGATCTCTTGAGTCATTTTCACACCCTCAAAAGCAGTAATATGTTTGCTCTGCCATATCATGCGCTACTAGATTTAACCTTCTCCTTGACAGATTAAATATCTGCATTATCAAGAAAATAAATCGGTGTTAATTCCAGCTAGTTCCCCTTAACATCTCAAAATTTGGAGGGGGGGAGGGGGAAGCCCAGTCATATTCAGATATACATTTTGCTATTTTTTCCAAAATGAATAAAGCATTCAATCTCATTTTTCACTTTTATGATCATATCTTCTATTTCCAATCATATCTTACAGTTACCAAGTTTAAAAAAAATATTGCATTTCTATTGACTATGTACAGAAAGTTTTTATTAGCATGACTATTTGGAAATCTCCACTTATCAGTTCATGTGCAAGTGTATACCTACGTCTGCATTTTAACTCTGGTTAAATGAAAAAAATGTTTTGTTTTTAACTAGCTCAAAACTCCAAAAATACAGTCCTACAACAGGTGCAATTCAGCTATTATATATTCAGATACTTAGAAGCGAGATAAACACAGAAAAGCACCAGGCTAACGGTACACTAGGAGAACAAGCCCACCAGCACTACGGCAGCTGCCTCTGAGCACATTTGCGGTGCTCAGACACTGACAAGATTTGCAAAGTGCTGAAACCGCCCAACAGACATAATCTTAGATTCAAATTTCCCTCAGCCAAGCATTTTCCCACAGCTACTGGTGATAAAGTTGGCAAACGAATTAAAGGCTTGAGAAAGGAGGATGACAGTGCAGAAATTAATTGCACTTTATTTAAAACTTCCAGCTCTCTCTGCACTGAAAGGCCATCGCACGGCCACGTCCTGGGGACATACTGCTCCGCCAGCACCCGCACGGACAGCCTCCCATCTCGAACGATTGAGTCCTAAAAGCTATTAAGTGTTTTCATTGAGTTGCATCAAATCACATTACAGAGGCCAGTGTTTAAAATTCCAAATATTAGAAAGTCCCATTCAGAATATTATAAATTCAGCAGTGGCATTGCAGCAGACAGGGATTTATCTTTTGGGCTGCTGCGATCGTTATTAATAACATTACCAGCCACTTTTGTTTTGCTAATTTGGTGCTTCACCTATGAATAAGCGAACTTCATGAAATAAATCATATAGAACAATATTAGCATTGTTCTTACTGTATTAACAGGCATCTGTGTATGTAATTCATCCACTGTGCTCTGAGTAGATCCACACTGCACATAATCCCATTAGGGATCGACGGGTGGGCTTGCAACCAAGCACACACTTTCGGGCTGCCTTCGGGGTGGCTGGGGACAGCAGTGCAGTAGGACAGATGCTCCCAAAGGGACCCAGGAGCTCTGGAGATGTACCCGAGATGCTGATCTTTTGCATGTGGCTTTTCCTCCCTCCTCGCCTTATCCCCTGCTGCCCCCAATCAGCATTCTTGAACAGCTCGGTCACTGATCAATAAAAGTAACGCTGGACGCCCTGTTGTGCCATGTTAGTGCTACATAAAGTGGGAAGCACAAAAGCAATCTCAGTGCTGCTGTTCCCCGTGAATCTGAAGTTGCATGGGAAACATTAGAAAGAAACACACATTCCTTTAAAAGTCATCTTTCTTCCAAATCTTTACTCAACTTTTTATTGAAGAAATAAGCATTAGCTGCTTGGTAAATCTGTTTCATAATTCCTTTTTCAGAATTCTTGAGTTTCCTTATAACCCGAGTTTGTTGCCATTTTGGCACAATTTAAAGAGACTGCACCTAAAGGACTCAGAAGTACTGCAAACATCTACTTGTGCAAAACATTTTTTTTTTTTTACATTGAGAAACCCATTCCATTTATGAAAGAAACAAGGAAAACACTGCATTAGGAGCTTTTAAAGAGTCATTATCCGCAGGAAGCTGTAGCAGAGTAGAAATAGTGACATCCACTTCCTAGAACTTGCTTTTTCCCTTTTATTAACTTTCAGTAAAAAAAAATCAAAGAAAAATGTATCATTATTTTTCTAGCCAGCAGAGTCCAAGTAAAAACTCGGGATGCTTACGGTTAGATTGGACAGTTCCTTAACTCTCTGCATGCATTTTATGAATTTAAGAGGAGGAAACAACTGTTCTTTTTTTTGTGGCCTTTCATTAATTACTGACGACACAAAGAGCCGCGATGGCGCAGTCAGGATCATTGCTCTCTGAAGGGACACGTTAGGATGCCCCTCGCTCCAGAGGCAGCACCAGCCACCACGTGTCCCCAGCGACTCCTGCTTGCTGGAGATACCACAGCCTGATTCATGGTGCTACCAGCCAGG
Source organism: Crypturellus tataupa (assembly GCA_034781795.1). Taxonomy (NCBI): domain Eukaryota; kingdom Metazoa; phylum Chordata; class Aves; order Tinamiformes; family Tinamidae; genus Crypturellus; species Crypturellus tataupa. The sequence goes on from JAWLRI010000763.1 coordinate 7,527,756, forward strand.
CTTAAAAGCAGAACAAATGTTGCGACAAGTTCGCTCCTATCTCCCCCAATCTAAGCAAGTTTCAGCCTGCTGAAATATTCTTGTCTTATTTACTCATGGAAAGCCAGAGTTTTCAGGTGCCTTCTGACTAGCATTCCTGCAAAGCACAAACAAAAGCTGAGGCAGGTACAACAGTACCTTCATGAAGCCTTCTCCTATTTCAGCAACAAAATAGGGAAGGAAAGGAGAAATAAAGGAAACTATTTTCTTCAACTTTTTTTGAAAAGATCCCATAGAATCACGAGATGCTGGATGGAAAGCAGCCTTGAAGGGTCTCTAACCCAACCTCTTGCTCATAACAGGACCGTGACCAACATGAGGTCAGGTCAGTTCAGTGTCAGGTGAACATTTTGAGTCTCCAAGGGATGGAGAAGACGCAACTCCAAGCTCCAGAGCTGTTCTACTCTCTGAAAGCTAAGCTTGCTCCTAACACACACTTTGAACCTCAATTTCACTTATTAGCAATGAACTTCAACACAGTTTCCTCTATCGCTACATCTAATCTCTGCTAATCTAGCGCAATAGCTATTGGGAAACTGGATGACTAAAATGGCAGATACTATGACTGTATGTGTGTATTACAGCCCATGTTTAAATAAACAAAAACACTATTTTCAAACATGGCTAATCACCACATCAATAGATTTATTAATGGGATTCCAGGACATGGTTGAATGTGGGTTGCAGCAGAGGGACTGGCTTCAACAAACACAGCTCCATTCCAACCATATGTCTCAAAAATAAAAGAAAATTTGGAGAGCAATCAAATGCAGTGGATTAAATAACAAAAGAAATTAAACAAATGGGCACTGAATTTGTTTCATCATATACGCTGTGTTCACATACACACACCCTGCCACAATTTTGAGCCTGTCAAGAGTTTATGAATCATACAATAATTTAAGATGGACAGGACTTTTGGAGGTCACTGGATCCAAAATGCTCACTCAAAGCAGGGCCAACTCTGATGTTTTAAATCCAACATGGAAGTTGGATCACTCGGCTTGTCCAGTCAAGCTCTGAGTATTTCCAAGGAGCTCTGAGTATTTCCATTATACAACCTCTGTGTGGCCATAGCACAATGTTTGACCATTCTCATGGTTTTAAAATAAAATAAAAAAAAAAGGGTTTCCTCATATATTATCAAAATTTCCAGTCCTATAGCTTGTGTCTGTTGGTTCTCACCCCACCACTGTGAGCCAACCAGCTCTCCCAAATGCTTATTTAAAACCTCCACCTCCCAGGTTCTCTTTAGGCTCTGGTCCCTATCCCTCACTAAATCAGGTTCAAAGTTCCTCATCAAACATGCTATGTTCTGGTTTGTCTCTTTTGGTATTAGCCTAACAAACAGTGCCAAGCAAACACTTTATGTGCAGGCCTCCTCTGCCTCCCCTCTCCCCTCATTGCTCATCACTACACGTTTATGGATCTGGAACACATCTTCCATTACCCGTGTCCAATTACCACCTTCTACTCTCGCAGAAGGAGTATTTTTCAACATCTGTGTAGCTTTCAGGTCTATTCAAGCCATATCAACCCTTGTCTCATACCACCGTACCACATGCCTGTACACCAGCCCACGGTGCTGCAACCTGCTGCCCATTGCTTCACCAGAAGACGGTCTTTGCAACCTGCCCTCATCAGGAGGTGTTGCATTTAGGAGTTATCCCTCTCTCCCATCTTTCACTTCGAGACTCTGTTACATCTAAGCATCTACAAGCTATCTGCTGTAAGCATAAAGTATGACTATCACTAATGAAAGATGACTTCTCACAATACCTCCAAGACCACATGAACTGTGTGGGAAATCAGCCTGCAAATTTATCTCCCTTACACAGAAATATTACTTGACTAGCAGCCACAGCCCTTCCAAATTAACTTCACTTATGATTACTTCAAAAGGTTTCACACCTTGCAACACTAGCACAGGGAGTGAGCCCCTCAACACGGTTATTTGCAGAAACCTGGTGCTTGTCACCTTCCTCATCCCCTGCTACACAGCCCATCTTCAGTTAAAATCTCTTTCATCAGATTTATACTTTTTTTTTTTTCCTCATTGGTTGTGAGAAAAAAATCTCTTATCTTGTGCTCATTTTCCGTCATAGAGCTCACCATGAAATATGAGGGTAGCGCTATCATTTCCAAGTTCTCACAAGCAGGCATTTTTATATAAAGGAATTCAATATAGCTCCTGCTACAGACGACTTCTACATACACTACTAAAGTTAAAACAGTTTCAAATTTATTTCCCACTTCCATCTCAACACATCACCTCCACTTAGGTTCAGTTATTATGCTAGGTTGTATACCAAATGAATACCTCAGTTGCATCTTCCTCTAAATAATGAAGCAACTGAGCATCTTAGCATTTTGCTTTTCCTTGAATATTTTAAAACTGTCTTTTTGGCCACTGCATAAGAAATATAAAATGCTCTAAAGAAGGCTGTATCCGTTAATCGGAAGAGAGGGATGACTGCAACAGACATTATCAATTCTGACACAACAAAATGAGAGTAGCAGGCCACTATCCTCGAGTGCTGATTCTATTAACTCTTTCCTGTGCTAGATTTCTATTTACTTTTGACTGTTCATGGACTATCAATAGCCGTGAGGGGCATTACAAGAGCTGCCGCAGCAGCACACACAACTATTCAAAATCCTGTATTTATATATGTTTATATATATAAAATATATACACTGCTCTTTCTTCTTGATTTCTTACATGGCTTTTCACTTTCTATTGCAACCAGTTCTTCTAGGCATTCTTAATTCCCACTTACACATAGCTCAAGAGCTAATCCATGGACACTAAGGAATGAGTTTTCAGAAATATGTTTGTTGCCAAGTGATCTCTTGGCATCAACAAAACAGACCAGAAAAGAGAAGCAGTTACTGTTTTCTCACTCCTTACATCCAAGGGGGGTAACACATGCATATTCCTGCCAGTTTATTTATTAAGTAGCAGTGTTGCTACTCGGTTAACCTCAGTACGTGGGAGCTTTGAGAGAAACATCTGGAGGAGGAAACTAGTACAAGTATTTTAAAAGCACGAGCACAAATGGAACTGAAGACATTTAACACACAAAGGAAACAGCATCTCCCGGGTTTTCCTCCCTGCCCACAAGGAACCTGCACATAATGGCCAGGGCTCCCAGTCTCTCTGGCAGACACTACGCTATTACTACTTATCAACTTGATAAGCTTGTGTCAATTAAGTCTGCATGGCAAAGAGAAAGCTCAGCACACGGTGTAACGGAGGACGAGTCACTGGACCATAATTAGACTGACTGGGACTAGGGACAGAGCAGTGACAATGGCAATTGCGTATGCGGCACTGACACAACTCATTAACTTTTACTTTTTCCTGTTTGTTCGGAGATTTCCCCACACAGTACCGTGATGCAAAACTCAGGAAACTGGTGGTTTGCTGGAAGGGTCCTCAGTGCTGACCCTCCAGCAGGATGCACAGATGTATCAGGCACCCTGTCGCAGTGACTGCCCCCTGCTCCTTAGAGGATGGAAGGGGCTCTGCAGCAGTGCCCACCGGCAACCTGCATGGAAAACCCTGCACGCTGCAGGAGGGCACCAGGCTCTGCTTCCCTGGATCCCTTGGACAATCTGCTTCTGCGGCGTACGCCAAGGGGTTATTAAATCTTTCAGGTGGAGAGAAACATTACTGAGACTAGGAGAGCAGCTGAGATCCCAGTCTCTGTGAAGCTGAGCCCGGGAGCTCAGTCCTGAGCAGCAGCCTGCTAGAGAGGGAGCCATAGAATACGTTCAGGCTGAGCAAAGCCTTTCTACTCTGCTACTTAAACACCTAGGAAAAGGCACAAAAATGTCTTTCTCGCTTTCTGTATCCTCTTGGAAGCAGAAAGAGCAACTGTCAAGAAATGTGCCCTCTCCAAAGAAAAAATGTAGCTGAAGAACAAGCATAATAACCTCATTAAAGTTGGAAGGCGGGAAAATGAGAGATTCTGTTTCTAGCAACACAGTTTCAGCCATGGCAATTGAATCCCTGTACTGGGGAAGCTTCTAATTTGACAAGTCAGTCTAGTTTTAAGGTCAGCCACTGGAGAGACAAAAAACCCACTTCTACTGCACAGCTAAGTACAGTAACTAACATCCATTAGTTGAATGGCAGCGAGCCGCAGGCTCCACGATGCTCCCAGCTCAACCTCCGAGGCAGGGATGGACAGAGGGCAGCTGAGCCCTGGAGTCTCCAATGTCTCAGAGAAGAAGGAGGGTGGCCACAGATTTTATGCAGTAACAATCCTAAATGGGCAACACAGGCAAGGATCTAGCACGTCTCTGTGTGCAGGAGACGACCAACAGCATAAGGCCGCATTAACCGAGGTGCATGTTGTGCTCTCAACTCCTTCATCTCACGTCAGTGGTTGGCTTCCCATATTTTCTTGTATTTCTGATAGAATTCAGTGTCCCCATCAGCCAGATGCACGATGTTTGACTGCAAAAGTACGTGCCGTGTTCAGAAACACTGCTAGGAAGCACTGCAAACATTGCTTAGAGAGGAGCTACTCTAAAAAAATCCAATCAGCAGAACAAGAAACACCCGGGAAGCTCTCCAGGTACCTGGGGGACGCTGATGCTTAGAAGGAAGACTTCCATAGGGGAATAGGAGTCAGGGAAGGCTGGAGGAACACAGAGGTGACAATGATCCTGACAGCAAGTTTATCTTGCTAGAAAGGGAAGAAGGAGGGGCAGCAGAAACTGGGGGAGAACATGGGAATTGCCTTCAAATATGTGAGAGAGGCAGCTGCACAAAGAAAAGGAACATGCTATTCCTCATGTCACTGGGGAAAGGACAAGGATTGATAGCCGTAAAACTGCAGAAAGGGAGCCTAAGGTAGGTTGTTTTGGCCAAAGTTTATAGATGTACTGACGGTTAAACACTGAAATAGCTTGCTGAGGAATGGGTGAACTCTTCTCTAACCAGAAGGTTAAGAACGTGCCAGACAAACACTATCAGTTGTAAATAGCTTAGAGTAATCCTGTCTGGGGCGGGAGGAGAGACAGCATTCCCTTTTGTCATTACTTTCTATGATAAATAAATTACTGATTAGCTCTTGAGCACCAAGACAGGAAAAAAAACCATAGAAAATAAAGTTCATAAGTTTATATATAAACAAATGCCACATGGCCACAGCTGAGGTAGGAGGGCAGTGAACCAGAAGCAACCTCAGGTTTCTACAACTGTGATGCTGTCAGGTACCTCTGTGTCCATCTGGGATGAAAACAGCAGGTAGAACGATGTCCTCAAGTCATCAGGTATTTCCTCTAACGCATATGTGTTTTGTCCGCCCCAGCAACCCCGAAGAGCATCCAGGGAGGGCTGGCGCCTGCTGTGCTCTGCAGCCTCAGGTTTACACTCGATTACAGGAATACCCGATGAATCCATAGCATTGGATCGGACTACTGCGTCTATAAACTATGCAGGTAAAACTCCTGAGCAGAATAAGACACTAAGGGGGAATTCAAGGAATCAAGTTTCCATACATTTCTATACATTTTTAAAAACAAGGTCTGAAAACTAGAGTTTTGGATGACTCATTTACCTAGAATCTTATGGATTTATCATTCTAACTTAAAAAACAGCAGTAGTTCAACTCTTTCAGATGCTGTGAACAGATTTTCTACAAGCTTACACTATTACTACTGCTTTTTTTACTAATACTGCTTTTGTAGTGCTTTCAAGACACTTAGAATCAAATTTAGGTAGAGACAGCAGCATCCAGGCGCACATTGCAGGTCCGAAAAACATTCATAGTGATGCAGGCCTATGGAGTGGTTTTGGTTCGCTGGCTAGTGCATTAAATAACAACTGGACTATTCTTCAAAATCATCACAGAAAGCTTTATAAAATGCATTTCTGAAAGGCAACTTTCCTTACTAATTTCTGATTTAAAGCAGACGACAAAGGAAAGAAAGGGGAGAGGGGAGCACGGAACCCTCAACTCTCCTAACAGCTCTTCCACTTTGAGCTTCACCAATATTATTTTCTACCAAATGAAGGGGGGATGCTGCAACAAAAGGGGACTGGCCTCTAAAAAGCCCTGCTAAACAGGACCCTAGCAAAGCAATGGAAAACTGCTGCAGAAAAAACAATAATCTGAAGTTATCTTCTTAAATGCAATACTGGCCATTGACAGCAGAAAAACTTGATATGTAGAAGTCTAACGCTGACCACACTATTGCTTTTTTTAAAGCTGCTAGGGCATAACATCCGTCCGGGGATCAATACGCATTTGCCCCAAACCAAAGCACTTCTCCCTGGATAAATCACAGGCAACTTCCCGTGACGGGGAGGCAGCAGCAAAAGGGCCTCAACTGCAGCTGCCAGGACACAGCTCCTTCCCTCCCATGCCCAGGGCGCTTCACCTCTCTCCGTGAATGACACCAGAGCATCTGCTTTTGGTGGTCTGGCTAGAACAGCCCTTTCCCCGGTGCGGTGTTTGGATGAGGCTGACTGAGCCCCTTGGCACTACCCTGTAAAGCTCCCACTAGAAGTTGCATCTGGTTCTTTTTTTTTTTTTTTTAAATGTGGCAGAAAGACCCATGTTGCAATGCCCTGAAGTTCTGCTCTGAGCCTAATGCTTATTCAATCAGGGAAAGGCGGCGAACAGTTGGGTAGCCAGTTTGGTAAGTAAGATGGAAGAAAATCAGAGTTATTTTAAAAAAATAAGGGCTTTTCCTGTATAAGAATCCATGGTAACAAATCCACATAAATGGTCAGCATTGTCTAATATGAGGTAATGCATTTTGGAAGGATAATCTGAACCAATCATACACTTTTCTGAATGCTAAATTAATGGCAGCTCCTCAGGAAAGGCACTGGACATGGCTGTGAGCAGCTCACTGAAAACATCCACCCCGAGTACAGGCACAGCCATCAAAGGAAACGGAACACTCAGAAGCGCTTAGAAAGGAATACAGAACAATACAGAAGAAAATGCACCATTATAAAATGCCAGAAAATTTCTAAGCCAAAATTATTCTAGTACTGCTGCAACCAGTACTTTGCCCTGGGGTTCCCAGAGGGCTTCCCAAAACTCTAGAGAAATAAATTTCTACGAGAAGAGATGAAAGCGGGTACCTCTGTTTCATCCTTGCAAGAGAAAGAGACATTCAGTTGGATTTAAAGGTGGGGGTAAACTCAGCACAGCCAGATTTTTGTTTCAGTAACCTTGCCCAGATAATTAACCTCGGAGGCAGTGGGAGGCCCTGAGCAGAGCCCGCACGCTTGAGAAACCCCTCGCAGGGCACCAGCCCGGGGCACAAATGGCATGAGGCAATGACCTCACCATATCCTGCACGGTAATAGATGCACTTTAATATTCATAGATTTTAAGACTGAATAGTCCTCTCTATCATCCGGTCTGACCTCCTTTCCAACATAGGACACGCTTTATTCGGCTCCTCCAGCCTCTGCTTGTTGCTGGGCTTTTCCTAAGGCTTTTGCTAGGTTAAAAGAGGCTTCCTTAGGGAAACTGGCTCCCCGCTGTAACACAGGCTCCTCGGATGGTGCAGTGAAAATTTCTCCTCAGCAAGATCCACCGATAAAACACTGAGCTGAGCCCTGAGCACCAGGAATGGAATGAACTCCACGTCAGCTTCAAATAATCCACAAGGCAGGAAACAGAAAACGCTTTCAGAGCGCCATCAGCGGGGCAGGAAACCAAGCTCTGCATCCCCCACAGTGCCCTTGTTGGCAGCGGTCACGGCCCTTTTAGGAGGCTGCCCACACACCCAGCGCAGGGCCCTTCCGCAACTCAGCAATATTTTTACTTTGCAGATGATGAAGTCGCCTTGCAAAGCACAAATCGTCTTTTCTGGGGTGAGAAAGGGGCTACAGGGAGAGCTGGCCCAAGGTAAAGCGCCTCGTGCCACAGTCATCTTCCTCTGCAGCCAATGAGCCCCTCTGCGGCACTTGAGTTAAGTCACCCCAGCGGCCTGCCCTCTCCATGGCGCCGCGGCCACACGTCACCCCCAGGCCCCGGGTCACCGAGCGCCACTATCCACTCGCCACCGCGTTGTTGAAATGGCAGTCAGCTCGAGACAGAACCTCATTTTATCAATTCTGGATCACAAAGCAAGGCAAACAAAATAATTCTCACTCCTGCAAGGCAAAAAAGAAAAAAAAAATGGGAGAGGGGGGCAATTTTGAAAAGGTTCATCTGCTCAATTCAAGCATTCTTCTTTAAAAAAAAAAAGATAAAAACAAAAAAATCTGTTTTTTCAGCAGTTCTACGGCATTGAACAGTTTATCGAAATAAACAGAAAATTCCTAGTCTGATGCACCTTCCTACACACTGATATTTATATGAAAAAATGTTCAAGAAATCCTCTTCCCAATTTAAGAACTGAGCAGTAACCGAAGACCTTCCAGGCAAACTGAGGAGCAAGGAAGAAAGGGAGAACCACTTGTGTGTCACACACGAAGCCCAGGAGACCACCCAGACCTGCTCCATCACCCTCATCCCTGCATGGAGACTGGATTCTTGCCAGGAAACCCAGCACTTTGATGCTTCTTAATCAAGAGCTAAAGCAGCAACATTTCCATTTGTCTCGCAGCACACAGCAAGGTGGCAAAAACTTCATCCTCTGACACCAATGACAGGGCTGAAAGGTAAACAGAAACCCCCCAGCATACATCTTTAAATGCTGGCTTCCCTCCAGTGCCTGGTCTCTAGGTCTACCTGCCACTCGGAGCCAAAAGAGGGGAAAAAAGCTACCCGAGTGAGACAGAAGTGCAGTACAAGCTCATAGTGATGGTGAGTACAGCTAAAAGCAAGTTATTGCGCTGCGGCGCCTGTGTCCCGGAGCAATAGCCTTGCTGTTGCAAAGAGAAGGTTTCCCCAAATTGAGGCAAAATTTTCTCCAGAGCAGCTGGGAATAAATCAAGTGGGAGCCCAGGAGCCGGAGCCTTTGCAGCTTGCAGGCTGCTCCCCAGGGTTCAAGGCCCCAGGAAAGGCCCATCCCCTCGCTCCGTTATCGCTTCTGAAACGCACCTGCTCTCCAGCTCATTAGGCAACGCTACCCGGCAATGGCTGCAGCGCACATCACCGGTTTGGGAACACATTACCAATATTGAAATCTGTCTTAATAAACAATAAAGTGTCTTGGAGATACAAGATGCCCCAAAACATCCTTTAAGTTAAAGGGCATCCACTTAGGTTGGAGATTCACGGCTTTGAGGGGACTGATCCCTCTACAGCTGCAGAGAGAGAGAAGGAAAGAGCAAAGCCAGACTGGCACATCCCTCAGGGATTGAAGGTGTATATAAGGTATATACATAAATGAAAACTACACATAAATCACCTAAGTACAGAGAGGAGGTGCCTCAGGACGCAGGGCTTGTGTCCTGCATGGAGGAGTCCTGAGTGAGGCTCGTGTCCCTGCTCAGCAGGGCTTACTGTGCTTGCTCGGGATCTCGTTCCTCTCCTGTTACTGCTGTGCAGACTACTGGGTATATTTTTGCTGGAAACACTCAAAGTATCATTGGGCGCTTGCCCAGGGATCCATCCCTCCTTCCTCCTTTGGAGGGAGTCAGCTGAGGTTCTTGAGCGGGGCCCCATCGAGCAAAACTAGCAAACTCTGAGAAGCCATTACACCAAATTATTTAATTTACATCCCAATGAGAAAGCTAGCAGTGTTTTAAGAGGAAAGAAAACAGCAGGGCATAGTTTGTGCAGCAGTGACATTCCTAGAGTTACTAAACCCCTGTGCCTTTACCTATGCATTGACTATCATGACGGTCTCCGCATTTTGGGAGCTTCAGCTTGCAAGAGCCTGTGGTAACGAGGGCTCTCATAAGAGAGATGAAGTACCCTGAAGAGACACTGCTTCACCCGAGCAGGACACTGCCCTGTCAAAGGGGGCAACCGAAACCAAGATTTGGTTTGCACGGAGGGTGGAAGTGGCCAGAAGACAACGCATTCAGCAATACTTTCCAATAAAGACAAACACACACACACACGTATATTTACACACATAAATACACACACATATATAATACAAACAGTGCTTTTGACTCCTACAGCCAAAGCTTTTCTTCTAATGTTGAAGTTTCAACTTGTGTAAAACTCCAGACTAAGTTAAAATTTAAAATTAACACCGTAACACACTTATTTGAAAAAAAGAAACATCAAAAATCTTTTACGCAGCAGGAAAAATTTTCTGCAGCCATTGATCATGCATGCTGGATGTGTTTAAAAGCACAGTTTGGCCATTCTGATCCTTTTTGTAGCCGCTAAGTAATTTGCTCCAACTGGAGATATCCTGGGCTTAGTTTCAGACGACCAAATTTTAAAGAAAAACACATCAAACCCCCAATTTGTACAGAGCCCCCATCCTCCCCAATTCTCCTGTTCTTGCAGATTTCCCCCTCCCTCCCCTTCAAACTCACTCTTTTCAGCTCTTCTCCCTCCCAACCAGCTTCCAGCTTTGTCCTGCTCCTACAAAATCTTTATAGCTGGCTACAGAGGCAGCAGCAGAAATCTTAAAAACAGATTAGAAATAGTTCCTCTGGAAGACACAAAACTTTAGGCCTATCATCAAAATGAAATCCCCATTGCTATCATGACATATGCATTTGTTGCAGAAAGCTGCAACAAGAAGTTGCAAGGAGGAGCTGATCCATGCGCAGGACCTCAGCACCCGACGGCGCCGCTGCCTCGCGGAGGACCTCGAGCCGTGACCCTCAGCACAGCCCTGACACCCCCGGGCTCCGAGGGGAATCCGATCTTTAGCAAGATTATGCTATCTGCTAATCTGATTAGCCCCCGAGACTGCAGATAAACATAACAAAGAACAGCCGGACACCAGCTGTAAAACCAATCCCGTCAAGTAAATAACACAGCTGCCCAGAAAAGCTCAGCATCTGGGACCTGTCGCGTGCAATGCTTTTAGGGAAATGACAGGCTCGCTGCTCTCACGTTAGACATGGGAAAATGTGTTAATCTGTTTACCTTAAATGGATTTAACCTCAATCTGAACGGGAGAGGATTGAGGCAGATATATATGGCCAAGATGTGCAGGCTGCGCAGCAGACTGAGTTCCTCAACACCATCCGGTAGGCTCAAAGGATCAGGTGTGACACGAGTCAAGCAGGAAACGTTAAGAGATTAAACAAACACGTTTATAATTAGGTGTAACGTTGATTGTCTTCTGCTCCTGAAACAATAATCAGCTCCCGCATCTCACGTGGCAGCTGCCTGAGCGTTGCGCTGCGGCTCGGCCTTCAGCCCGGTGCCGGCATGCGGGGCTGGGGCTTTGGCTGCTGGCTGTATGCGGGGAGAAGGGATTGATGAGGAAAAAAGGAATCAGCAGAGAAGCTTCTGTGCTCTTCTCTAGTAGTGCGCTGCTAGAATGAGGGGTGAAAGAAACCCGAGTCAGTCACCATAAACCACCTGCTCCTTTTGCAAGCGCAGGGAATAAGGCAAGAGCATTGTTTGCTGTGGCCACTTGGCATAGGAAAAACAAGAGAAAATAACTCAGGACAGCATGCACCTCTGCCCAGCAGCAACCAGTCCGAGCACTCAGGAGAATAGGCACCCAGGGCCAGCTCCCCGCCTCAGTGGGGCTTCTCGAGCGTCCCCTCAGGTGAGCAGACCCCACGAACTCACCAGGCACCAAAGCACTGCCCAAGTCACAACCGTCCTGCTGCATAAAATGCAACCAGCTCAGCCCTGCCCACAGCTCCTCTCACACCTCAACCCTTGACTACCCCATTAGAGGGAAGAGAAAATAATAAATAAAAATAAAGATTTTCCAGCTTTAAGATCCCAAACCCTTACATAACGCTAATGTGCACTGAGGGAACCATCTCTTCTGTGTCTGCTCAACAAGGCAGATAAACCGGCATCTGGTGATGCCACCAGAGCCAGAGGCGAGCGCTGAGGCCCGCTGTGGAGCGCAGCAGCTGTGGGCACAGGGACACCCCCGGCAAGGACACGCGGGCCGGCACCAGGAGCTCCCCCTCCGCCTGTTGCAGGATGGTATTTTTGGAAGGCAGCCCGTAAGAGAGCAGCGTCTGAGGCCACCCCAGGAACACGCTCATCAGGAGTGTTTGAGGATGAGTAGAACGGGGCTATCGCTCCAGCACAGACTCTGGAGGAGGACGGGTCTACAGAGCTCTGAATGATGGGGGCACCCAAAGGAAACGGATAAAAGATTCTTCCGCTTTTTTTTTTAAATATGCATTTTCTATTTTTATGGAGAACACGACTAGCTACTAGTATTCAAATGCAATTATGTAGAGGCTGATCTATAAATAATGCAGAGCTCAGAAAACAGAGATCAACACTCATTTACAGCACACTGCATGCTCTGCTGAATAAGGTTATGCACCAGCCGTCATCATCCTCTTAAAAAGGAAATATAGTCTAAAAGCTGGGGGAAAAGCCTCTAAACAAAGGCAAAGAGACATCTAAAATGTGGTAAAATTTAAGGTAGTTCTCTCTACAAATAACATAGAGCAGAAAGCATCAGTTGTGCATTTCCAATTTTCTTGCTCTTTTTCCTCAAATGCAGCACATCTCATGCAGCAGCAAGTAAAACAGCAAAGCACAGTAGCAGATGCCACACCAAATCACAGCGCCCTCAAGAAAATAACAGGAAAAAGACTTCAGCTGCACAAAGGACTGAATTATTTGTGTTGGAAGGGACACGCAGGGGTCATCTTGACCAAGCTCCTGCCCAAAGCAGCACTAAGCTCAATGGTAGAGCTGGCCGCTCGGGGCCTACTCCCAGGTAGTTTTGAGTTCCTCAAAAGATGGAGAACCCAAACCAGTCTGGCATCACTCTCACCATCAAAAAACAGTTCCCTTCTCATCTGTCTTCATTTCCTTTGTTGCAATTTGTGATTTTGGGCTCTTATCTTTCTCTGCCCCCTTCCAGGAGGAGGAAGGCTGACCATTTCCCCCCCACAACAGGCTTTTAACTTATTTCTTGATGGTGACTACTGAATTCTAAAACAGTACTTTAATTTTTTAATAAAATTTATTCATCTAATATCCTTGCAGCAACAATACCTTCCCACACATCCTCTCTGTAGAGGTTTATGCCATTTACATTGAAAACTAAGGTCTTTTTTTCCCCTGCTTATAGCTCTGTTAGCTTTGTTATAATGCAGTTTGTAAAATTACATTTAATAGAGAAGGGAGCAGGGATTTTGTTTGTTTCTGAGCTGTGATGGCTAATGGACAGGGTGGGAATAATGACAGGATCAATATTACGTTATGGTCGCACAATACAAGGAGAGAATGTGTGACCTGATAATTTTTATCCTTCATTAAATGTCCTTTTGAGCTGCTTTTTCTCCATGAGTCTTTAAAACAGAAAATACATAGGAGAAAAAACATATTACATCAAATTGCAAGATGAGTCTTTTAATTAAAGCAAAAATTACTCATCTGTTTCTTAAATTTATCACCAAAAGGCAAAAACATATCAAAGTTCAGTTATTCACCGTAAGGAGGCTAACCGTAACCATCAGTGGTAACCACCTCCCTCCATAAACCCGAAGCACTTGTATTCCCATCTCCAAGAGGTAGTGCAAGGCTGGGCCATGCTACACCTCCTTGCTAAGTGCTCCCGTGTGCCAGGGAGCAAAGCCGAGGCTGGGAGCAGTTTGCATCCGCCCCGGGCCAGCCGGAGCGGTGTCGCTGGAGCTGCATCCACCTTCAGAGGTTTCCAGCAGGGAAACACGTCCGTGTTCCTGGGACTCAGGGGCTGCACCAGCCTCTCCAGTCCGGAAAAATCACCAATGTGCAAAACCTCCAGGAAACAAACTGGCTGGTGGCCTGCAAGCTGGCTCCAGCGCCAAGCAACACGACTGAAACACGGGGATACAGAAGGAATGGAAGGAAACAGGATTAGGTCCTAGTCTGATGCTCTGCACATTTTCATTTGCTGGAAAGAAAGTGACTGATGTTGGCCAGCAGTAGCTAGTACTTGGTCACTGCTAAGGACTTAGGGAGGTTTCAAAAGAATTTTGCTCCAGATGCCCGTCCCATTAATAGAAAGGATAAACTACTCTCGCTTCCATGACACACTGCACAGAAATGCAGTTCAGATATCTAAAGGAGACAAAGCTCCTCAATGAATAAAAGTCTTAAAGCATTATCAATGCAAAAACCTGCAAGTTTGCACATAAAATATAAAGCAGCAAAATGAGCAGAAATGAGCACCACAAAAAGAACATACAGCAAGTTCTACAGAAACCACCAAAAGGGAGTTATATGTTTCTTCTCCTTCCCTAAAAAGCTCCCCTATACTTAGAAGCTTTTTCTGTGCCTGCCAAGTGTGTTTTTATGGCAACTGAAAAAACATCTGTGGCATTTGGTTTCAAAAGTCCCTATACTTAAACAGAAGAAAGTACTTGGATCAAGTCCTTTTCTGTGGTTGAGGCAAGGGCAGTACCAGGCAAACTGAAAACACGGAGCTGGCGGATGGGCCAAGCAGGGTGGCTCCAGAGCACTAGCAGGGTCACAGCGGCAGCAAATCTTATCCTGCGGTTTTGATGGGGAGCAGCTTGCAGCAGCAGCTTTGCTGTTTATCTAAAGTGCACCACTGCTGAAACACAGTGTTAAATAAGCTGTTATTGATCTTGAATATTAAAAAAGGAAAGGTTAGTTTCTCTGGCAGTCGGTGTTTCAGGGGAGCGTACAACAGACAACACAGACGGGCCTGTGAGGGACTAAATCAAGTTTGTATTCGTTTGTGCAAGAGTGACTTCCTAGCAAAAATCAAACATGGTCTACATTCAACTCAAATTCGCACCTGTCATAGCACGCGTGCAAAACTGGGTGGAAAAATGCAGCATTTGGAGCTTCAGTAGCGAGGTGTAAGCCGAGAAGCTCCCCCTTCCACTCAGCCGCCTCATGCTTTCAGCTTGAAAAAGCTTTCTCTCTATAATGTAAATGATGTAATTTTATACCTGCAGAAAGGCACACTGAAACATTCCTTTACATGTTTCTCTACTGAAGGTTAAATATCACAGACAAAGTCTTGGTTTGATTTTAAAGCGCTGTGGCGATCCCCGTAACGCAAACACTCACAACAAGCGCTGCAGTGGTTGGAGCAGTATGAACCCTCGGAGTCAAGAGGCAAAAACTTCTGCACACATTTTTATGGTCCACTCAAACCCTAAGTGCTTTCAAACATGCCATAGCTATGACGTTTGTTTTAGATTTAAAAGATGCATACATATTTACAAGTAGTTGACATTTGATCTTCCTAAATTGTCTGAATTTTCTGCCTCTTACGTCTATCTCATTCCTCTGTAGGAACAAACCTTTCACCTGCCCAGCCTCCTTCACCTTCTCTGACACTAACAGCACTCAAAGGGCTAGGAGTGACCAAAACCCACAATAACTTTTCAAATGAAGCAAATTTCCTCTACCACCGACAGCCTGACAGAGCAGAGCCCTCAAACACCACTCGATGAAACGAGATGGATTTTCCCCTCTTCTTCCCGTTAAATCCTCCCAAGCCCCGTTCATGTTTTTGCTGTTCTTCACTGAGCTTGCACAGCTGTGACTACATCCCTAGCAAAATGATGCCCAGACCAAGACCATGAGCATTTTCCTAAAAAAAAAAAAAAAAAAAAAAAAAAAAAAAGAAGAAAGAAAAACAAGCCCTTGCTCGTGTGATCTGTGCCCAGCAGACCATCTGCCCATCAGCATGCAGGAGGCACAGCTGCCCGCAGAGAAAACCTCGCTGCTTGGCATCCCTGGAATCCAACTTGGCCGGGGAAAAGACAAACACCACGGCTTCTGCTTCGCCGCTGCCATTCGCCTGTGCGGTTTTGCCCACGTTCTTAAATATATTTTATAGGTACTCTGCAGAACCGGTTACAGCTCACGCACATGGCAAGGTTTGTTTTGCAGGAGTGCCCTTGTTTGCACCATTCCCTTGGTTGCCATCTGCCAGAGTCGTTCACGGACGCCCTGCGCACAGCAAACACCAGCAATGTCAGAACTGCAGGAATTTCGGCACAGTCGCTCCCGTCTGCCCTTAAGAGGGTTGTGCCTGCACAGCTTATTGGGAATCTCTTTTTGCTCTAAAACACAAGCACTGAGCACGGTATCTCTCACATCCAGATGGTGCCAGTACTTCAATACTTCATTTCAGGCTTTTTTTTTTTCTCCCCCGCTCTATAACCAGTTCAAAGCCTCTTAATTTTCCACTTCTTTCTAGTGGAAAGATATCCCAGAGCTCAGGTGACTATTTGTAATGTAGAAAAATTAGGGCAAGGCCAGGTGTTAAAACAGAACACCCCAAATCATAAGGGATTGCAATGTGCACCCTGTCCCGCTTCCCCCCAAGTAACAAGACATTTCCAAACTCTCCTAACTGCTCGTATACCTGTTCAGTCGAAAATACAGTAATTACTAATAAGCTTTCTCTCAGTTTCTCCACTATTAGGAAGGCATCCTGCTTCACAGAGTCCCAGAAACAACCCTCACATGCAATATAAGCACAGCTCACGGGACTTTATTTTTTTAAATACATATATATATATATATATATATATATATAAAGATGGAGACACTTTATCACTACAGCTGCCTCTGTTGCATATTTTGCAAAGTGCTAAGCACTTCACTTGAGCTATGAATCATCAACAATGACAGCAGCAGAAACATCTTGTCATAAGCAATGAAGAAACTTCAAATTAAGTAGCCCACCAAATAATTTACTGAGATTGCCAATCCACAGTCAAGAGGACTTGCTTACAAAATCATTTATAATTTAAAAAGGATTGCAGGGACAAAATATAACTCCCCCAAGAATTCAGAAAATGTTAAATCACAACAAGCAGCAAAGGGCGGAGGAGGAAGACCAGCAAGTCTTCAGCACCACTTGGAGCTTAACAAAATACAAACATTTCTCACATACCTGTAAGGTGATCCATCTGCAAACACTCTGAGCAAAGATATTTAAATGTCTCCAATGTCTCCCCAGGCAGATGAACCCTTTTCCCCCCTATTCATCATGTTAGCAATTTAAAAACCTCGGCTCACAGCCCTATCTTAATTCCTCTTTTTTTTTTTTAAAACCAACAGCCTGAACAAAAAGCAAGGTCTTCAATGCTCTTCCCAGGGATTTGCAATAAATTCCTCAGCATTAATGTTCCCAAAATGGTGTCCTGAAACTTCTCATAAACTGAAAAGTTGCATGGTTTTGCCCCTGTAAAACTTGTCACAACAAACCTGCAGCGACACCATTCCCTCCATTAGTTTGCATGGCATCCCTCTCTCTTATTAAAATTATTCCTTCTATAGATTTGCTCCCTTTTAAACATCACTGGTACCTCCAGGGCTTTTGCAATCCAAACCTCTAGGCACCAAAAACTGTTTTAACCATGAGACCGTTTCCCTTCGCGGCCCCATGGGTTACGCTCATGGCAGCCTCCTTGGCGTGTCCCCGCAGCCGCTTCCCTCGCTCCTCACACACACCTGCTCCAGAGCCCTTCAGCTCCTGCACAGAGAAGGACAATGCACAAAAGAGAGAGATTACCTACAAAAAGCAAAGCTGCTATCGCCTGCTTGAGGGTTCTCCAAATACCCGCACTCCCAAACCACAGTTGAGCTTTAATGTTAAGTTTCCTTGATTTCCATGCAGCTGGCTCACAGATTGCCTTTGCACTCTGTGTATATGTTGTTCGGGATGTGTAGTCCGCATCATTAAAGATAACTCGCTATGCTCATTCTGTGTTGCTGCCTCCAGCTATAGCTCAAGGCCAGAAGTAGGCGTGCTGACTATTTCAGACACAGTAAAAATACTCTTTTTTAGGCCTGTTGACCTCCTTTTTCAAACCTCCCTCCCAGGCAGGGGAGGCTCCAGTCACCCACCGAACCCCCAAATCCTGCCCGTGTACAGCCCTGGGCACCTGGAGTCCATGCAACAGTGTTTTAGCTGGGGAGCGGTTTTATGCATTAGGCACTGTCCTGAAGAAGCCAGTTCATTTCCTAGTAACACGTTCAGGGGCGCAGGCTCTAAGAGGCAGCAGAATAAACAGTTTGAGCAGTTTCAGGCACACATGCAGAATAACCCTCCGCACCACGGCCTAAAGAAGCAGAAGCCATCAAGCACCCGGTACAAATAGCTGAAGAGCTGCCACATGCTTAGCAAAGCATTCGAGCGGCTTTAAAGACCTCTATTGACACAGAAAAAAAGCTGTTCAAAGTTCTGCGCCTCGGGATCCTCTACGCTTTCCCAAAGCTGGATGCAGGAAGCGGCACCGATTGCTCAGCTGCCCTCTCTGTACCGGGCTTATGGGAAGAGGGCCCTCCCAGGAAGGCCAGGCCGAGGTGGGAGAAGGGGCTCCAAGCGCTGGCTCCGACTCGGCTGTCCCAGCTGACGAAGCGTCGCGGCGGCGAGAGGAGCCCACGAGCCGGTGCTAAATGGGATTCATTAATCAGATTCCAACTGCTGCACTCCGCTAGGCGGGAGCTCTTTATAGAGACACTGCCTCATTTATTTATTTTTTAAATGCCCAGATTAGTTTAGTGTGAAGCTGTTGAGAGATATAATTTGTCTGAGGAGATGATCTATAGATCGTTGAGCGAACACTAATCAGGCTCTCCCGCAGCTCGCGGCAGAGCCTTCCTCCCCATTCTCCCTTACCCGCTGCTCTGCAGAGTGGGCAAAATCCATGCTTTTTCCCCAAAATCCCAGCCGCACGCACTGTCCCAGCAGCACGGAGCAGCTCCCCTCGCAGCACGACACGGCCAGCACAACGTGACCTTTCCGTGAAGGACGGGGCCTCCACACCGCAGGGAAGTTATTGGCGCTCATGTACCTGCTTTCCGATGGGGACAAGAATTTCTACTACGGCTTTCCTGCTCGTACCTCTGCATGTATGTGTGTTTCAAAAATAAGTTATCATGGAAATTTCTCTTGTTCAGATGACTTACTAGAACATCTTCCTTCACTCCCTGTAGATGTTTTTCTTTCGTTCTATCGGGTACTTTGCATCATTTTCCTACTCCACTGCAGAAAGTGTTTAGCGCCTAATTGAATAGTCAAGGCCTTTCACATAATTTTTACTTTGACAAGAGTAATTAAAAAAAAGCTAAATGGTTTGAGGAACAATTGATTAGGTCTGCAAGCAAAGCTATGTTTGTGCAATACTGAAATGCACGTGCACACAGCAACGAATTTTCACAAAACACTATTAAGAAGGTGTTCCCAAACGCCTACAATTTAGTGTCCTGTTTCCTTGCACAGTTCCTTTCACATGTTATATAAGAACTGTACAAATACAGTTTTTGCAAGCATTAGAAAAATTAAAAGACATATTTTCTTTTTCTCTCTCCCATATTTGGGCTGATCCCCAAATAGTGCAAATTTGCAGAGAGAAGACTCCAATCACTCCCATCATAGCAATGGGACTAAATGTGGCTACTTTGTTACTGAATTTTAAGAATCACAAGTTAATGGAAAACCTTGAACTTAGACCACTTTATACCTGCAACACTGAAGGGACAGTAAGGGACTAGTGCTTGTAGGCACACTCTGTGCTCTGGCACTGAACCTGTTTGCTTGCCTTGAAGATGCTCCTGGTCTACTGTAACAGGAGTTTTAACTTTATTAATTTTTTAAACTACATAATTGAAGTTATAAAGGGCTCCAAAATTACAACAGATGTACCAAAATGATGAGCTCATGAACAGTAATGAAATGGGAAGTCTTGGAAGCCTGAGGTTACACACAAACAGAAGCTCCTGTAATTCTTTTTTTTAATAAAGCTAATAATTCTACTATGAAAATATAAGTTAAAAGGGTTTGACTTAAACTATTTCCTCCTCAATAACTTAAAAAAACTGAAGACATTTGAAAAACTGGCAGAAATCTGCAATTCTTAAAGTGAATAGTTTCTTAGAGAAACTATAAATAAGAAACTGCCTAAGTGCATAAGACTGGAGACAAGCACCAGACACTGCCATCTGATAAGCAAAAAGGTGCTGATGTTTTTCAAACTCATTGGCTCCAGCTGCTGTACAAGGGCCTTAGGCATGGATTAGAGGCAGCTTCGCAAACAGAAATCACGAGAACAAGTGAAGAAATCGTCCGGCTGACACAGTCGGTAAGAATGGGATGCGGCTGCGGGATGGTGTCTGCACAGGGAAATTCAAAAATCCCCAACTTCGGTACTGCCTGCGGCAAATCCTCGCGGCGCTTTAAGCCCTTGGCTCGTGCCACGCTACAGCTCCTCGGCGCAGCGCCCGGCAGCCAGAGCAACCCAGCAGCACCGCAGTCCAGCGACCCGAAACCCTCGGCGGGTTTGGCACACAAGCCAAGGATTGCCCTAGGAGTGCAAGTTAAATGAGAGATCTTCCGAGGTTAAGCGAAAGACATCAAGAGAACAGTTTCTTTATATAAATACATATGCTGAAAGAAGCGACAAGAAGGCTTCTCACATTCACAAATGTGATAATTTAAATGACAAATGTAACAAATTAAGCCCAGCATGTTAGCTAATAGAATATTTAATTACATTCAATGAATTATCACTTAAAGATTTGGGATTTTTAACCAATTGTTTTCTGAAAACATGAACCATTCCTGAGCACAAGTCCTTCAGTGACTCAGTTCTGTCCCCCTGCATCTCCTTCCACCCTACCTTGTTTATAGCCCCATTCAGTAATAGTTTTTACTTGTTTCCTCGATGTCTTAATTTCCTGCAATAATACATCTGCCATGAATAATTAAGCAACGCATTTGCTGCTTGCTGAAAGCTGAACAAGGGCTATAAATCAGTTCTGGGACCCTCTGCCAGCACAGTCGCAATCAGCGATCTGCTAATGTTGGTGTTTCTCGCGGCAGGTGGGAGCAGCAGAGCAGGCAGCCCCAGAGGAGCCACACGGCGGTGCCGGGCAGGGGCTGCCCTTACCCGGTGCTTCGGCAGGGAGCTCGCCAACCTCTTCCCTGGGCTCCAAAATCCGCTCTAGTGTTTCCCTTGAGAGGGGTGCAGAACCTACACTATGTTCTTCACACTTATTCACTCACTGTTTCCTCCTCCTCTCACAGTCCTGGAGGTTTCATCGAGCATGCCTGCTCCACGGGCAGAAGGAGCACGGCCCAAGCGTGTGAATCCTTCCCAACACCTAAAGCACAGGTGACCTCGAGTCCTTGGCTGGGTTTTCACCCGCTTTCTCCTCTTGCCTGTGATTCAGCACACAGGGTAGGTTACCAGAGAGTAGCAAAACCCTCAAGGATCATCTATAGTCAGGGCCATTATATTCGCTGCAGGTTTATCTTGATGATTCACATTCACTCCGACAGCTGGGCATGTTGCCTTCCTCACCTTTTTTCTATATGAAGACTGATGGAAGATAAGAAAGAACTACAAAAACACCAGCGATAACGCCTTCCTCCAACATTTCCACTTGCATGTGTATCAGGGGAGAGGAACAATAAAACAACTTTCCATTACCAGAGCAGCATCACCTTTTAATTGGAATGAGGTTTACAGTGCAATCGCTTTAAAGAAAACTCAGCTGCACAGAACACAAGTGTCCCCGGCTTGGCAGAGCAAGCACATTAGAAAACTAATCAAGCACAGGTATCCAGCCAGGCCTTGCAAATGTCAGAGTGGCCATTAAGATCCTGCATGTCTTAATCTGAGAACCTCACCAATTCACTAGAAGGTGCAAAAGCTCAGAAATTCTAAAAGGTCAAAACGGAGAGGAGCTCATCATTAAATTTCCTTACAAAACACCCTCATGCAGAAACAAACCATGTAATGGTGCTGTTTTTAATTCTGTTGACAAAAGATTGTACATATTTTAAAAACGTAACGCTTAGCAGCTGTGCTGCCAGTCTGCAGAGTTTGCATATATAGCTGTAATATTACCATACTCTATTATTCATAACAGGCAACAGACTTATTCTCGGTCTTGTGAAAAATAATTGCAGTTTCAAGCCAACGTCTGACTGCAAAGAACACATCCCAACATGATGCTCGGAGTTCCCAGAATTCCGGAACTCCTGGATTAGTCTGAATCTCAAATCATTTCTGCTAAAAAACATCAGAATTTGCCATTTTTCTGAGCGCTTTTCAAGAAGCACATGGTTCTTGCACAGCACATAGGAAAAGAAAAAGCCTAGGTGGGAAATAGCTTTTTCTGATTAAAAAAAAAAAGAGAGATAAGCAATGAATTAATTATAACCTTTTAAAGAAGAAGAATGAAGCACTCCCATCCCATAGAGTCCTGGGACTCCACTCGCCAGAAAAAAGTCCATGGGTTGACGTAGAGTTATTCATAGGAAGAAAAACTAATGGAAGGAGAATAAAAAAAACCTTAGATATCTCTTCCATTAGGGTTGGCATTAAAGCATTCTACACGTGTGCTATGCTTTTAATACATTTCCCCTTTTATGCACAGAAGTAGAGAAAAAGACAGATTTCAGTCACAAAGGCTTCCAAGGATGGCACTTACTTTCTGACGGTCCCCAAAATGTTTTTTCTCACCAAGGCTGCTGCTGAGCCTTGCCCTACACAGCAAGCACTATTTCTTTCCTAGGGTGGTCCAAAAGAACCAGGAAACCTCAGAAGTCACACAGGCAGGAACAGATGCCCTGCTACAGCACCGAACTGCATTATACAGGGCAGCATGAAGTTCATTTAAATATTTAATAATGAACGAAGAACAGCATAGAAGTCTGATGATCTCAAAGACAGATTTTTGTAGATCATGGCAGCAGCTACTGTGCAAGCACCAAAATTTACTGCTCAGTGCAATAGCTGCGTGCCCCACCAAACACACACAACTAAGTGCATTAAATGAATGTGATTCCCATTCCCTGTGGAAATTAATGCTGGAGCAGATTCAGAGCAGCTGAGAAGCATCGGCTTTTTTTTTTTCCCCGCTACTAGCTGGTAGCAGTAATTCACTGACCCCAGTTTCCCTCCAAACGTAGACCTGAACAGAGGCACCTTTGGACAGAAGCATTGGGTTTGCACTTTGCAGACGGGGAGACAGGTTGATAATCTTAGTCCTTTCCTCTTGAAGGTCTTTAACTGTGAACTTCAAATACAGCTCTTTGTGTGTGCATATATATATATAATACAATTAAAAAAACACGGTCAAGTCTCAAGGCCAACTACTTGCAGATAACTATGTAACACAAGAGAAAAACTGTAAATATCTGCACAATTTACTGAGCTGACACAGAAGAAGACTCATGTACCATACAGACAGCTGAAACACCTTTGACTAGTGTGCAGCTGTGGGCAAAAAGACAGTAAAACACTAAGGGTTCACGAGGAAACTGCATATGAAGGAAGTCTAAGTCCTTCCCTCTGTTACTGTCACAGTCTCCCCTGGATTCTGCACATCAGCTGCTTTCAAGGAGAGTTAGAAAGACAGAGAAGGGCATCGGTGAGGACTAAGGGCCTAGAAAACACTATCCACAAAGTTACAAAGCCAATGGACAAGAGCGATTGTCACCCGAGGAGGATGGGAAAGGACAAGATAAAAATACTAGGGTATCAGGTGACCCAGAGAAGACAGACTCAGAGCTGTTTTCTCTCACTATGAAGTATGAGTGTGTTTGCTCCAATATATGAGCATTCAAGTTAGATAAAACACTGAAAATTCGAAACTTATATGAGAGAGCTCTTTTCACATATTTGTATAAGAGATTCCACCAATTCCCTTGGAAACTCCCATCAGTGCTTAACGATCCTTTACGTTAGCAAGTCTTCCTAATGCCCAACCTGAACTTCCCAGTACAGCTTAATTAAGCACATAACTCCTGCTCCTAACACTGCAGAGAGCGAACTGGATGCTCTTCAGTTAGTTTGTTCCGTTTGTCCAGCTTGGAAGCATGCCCAAAACTACACATCAATACAGGGGAAGCCTCATCAATGCAAGGAGAGTGGAAAGGCTACCAAGCGTGTCTTTGAGATGCCATCCCTCATGCCCACCAGTGTGATGTTTGCCTCTCGCAAAATACCAGGACATTCCTGACTCCAGCTTGGCTGCTGATCCATCACACAGCAACACTTCCCTGGATGCCAGCTGTCGGAGCAGTTGCCTCTCATTCTGTATTTATGCAGTTGATTACTCCTATTTTCAAACATCTATCTGCATTTTTCCTTATTGACATGCACCCTTTCAGACAGTTCCACCAATTTGTAAAGATTATTTTGAATTCTAATGGTGTCCTCCACCATGCTTGCAGCTCTTCCCAGCTTGTTGTTGCCTGCAAATTTAATAAGCATGTTCTCTATTCTATCATAGAGATCATTACTGCAAATGCTGAATACTACCAAACTGCCAAATACCCACCCTACCAGCAGATGTTTCATGAGAAAAAGTCTCATGAGGCAGTATTGAAAGCCTTACTAAAGATAAATGACATCTACTACCTCTCCATTCACAAGGCCTGTTATCCTGTCATTAAAGGAAATTAGATTTATCTGACCTTGACAAATGTATGTTGGGTGTTATTCCTCTGCCTGTGTGGATATAACAACGTTTAGAGCTGTTGCAATTAATAATGCTTTACAGAAGCAGCAATAAAAAAATCAGCTTCCAGTCTTACAACAATATCTAATTTTTAGGTATGAAATGGAAACCGATTTGAGTGGCATGAAGAAAAAGCAAGAGTATGTGACCTTTCATTTTACCTTTCCTTTAAGCATGCAGCATTTGCGGGTTATTGTCAAAGGTTTATGTCGGGGCAACTCTGTGCAACAAATGGACCCTGAGTTTGAACTAGTCCAGCAAAAATCATACTACAAAATAACACCGTCTCTTTGAAAAATCTGACACAAGTCTGGAAAACACTATGTGGTTTAATGCGTACTGCTCCTTATGTTAAGTGGAGTTCCTTATATTCTCAGAATTACACAGGAAACAGTTCTCATGCAACACAGTGCAGATTAAAGACAATACCAGAAATTTCAGCTAAATTTGCTTCAGGATAAATAAATAAAAAAAGAGTTTCATCTGCAACAGAGGGTTGTGCGCCTAATTGAAAAGATGTTGAACAGTGCACAGACGCCAACTGAATAATACATATTCTTTGGGATTCTATCTTAATATGCAACATTCTCCCCAGAATAACATTCCCCCCCACATTTTCTTTATGTTCCTAGAATAAAGACACATAACTCTGCAGCCATAGGAAAGCAGTTAGGTTTTGCCTCTGAGAAAATAACAAACAACCAAAAATAACTTAAATGCGTTGTTTCCTGCATATATCAAGGCAGAATCAAGGTTGAGCAGGCGCCTTCAAGAATGGCAGCTTCAAACTCACATCCTGCAGCAAAACTTCAGAGCAAGTTCAGCAAAGAAAACTGCATTTACACAATTGCATCGAGAAAGAGGAAAAAAGGGTTTTGGAAAAAGTCCACAGTGCCCCTGTGAACTGACGGCTTTTGTGCGTGTCACACCTCGGCGCTGCAGAACCGGAGGCCACCTCCGCCGTGCGCCTCTGGGGCTCTGAAAGGCGCCAACTCCATTCAGGGAATGGCTACACGGGCAAGCTCAGGCAGCATGCCTTAGTCACACGCTTTGCTTATGTTTTAGCATGAAATTCCCTTATTTTATTCAATAGTGTATTTTACTGTGGGTCACACTCTTCCACAAACCAAGCTCCATCTCCTCTGGAACACTGAATTGCATCCGCAGTAATGTCAAATGTCACATTTTACATTTGTATTCATAGACGTTTTAGAATTGAGATCCATGAATAACAGCTCAGCCTGCTTTAAAGGGTACAGAAGTGATTTCTACCCTCCCTTTTGCGACAACATCTGAAGACATTTTATACAGGAACTTCCCCAAGGCAAACATCCAACACAAAAACATGGCCCCTCCAACTTGTGCTTTGGCTGGAGACCAAACAGGGCACACTTCAGCCATGACAGTAACTCATAAAAGCTGAAAACAAGCTTAATGTAAAATAATTCCTACTAAAACGCACACAATAGAGCATTAAAGATTATGTTGGAAGTCTTTAAGGGTCAGGCACAAATGACAAGTTACCAGCCCGGACCATTCCCTCTGCCTGTGCCAAGCAGGAGCAAAGGGAAACCTTTCCTGGCCGTGGATGATGCTCATAGCCCTCGTGGGTGCCTTGCTATTTCTCCGAAATTCCTTGCGGTCGGCACGCCGAGAACGATGCGTGCCAGGAGAAGCCATCACCCTGCTGTACATGGCAACATTGAAGTATTTGCTTTATCTTCCTCTTCATGCTTCAAATTCTACTGGCACTCACTCCCCTCTCCCCACTCCCAAAGCCTTATTTATTAAGTCACCTATAAATTAAAAGCAGTAAAGCTACAGGAGTAGTTGATTCCATAAGGGCTTTTTTCCCCCCCACATTCTGTAAAGTGAGAACACTCATCTGTTTGATGCTAAGACAGACATTAAAATACAGATCCAACCACTTTGTATCAGTGTTTCAAGTGTCCTCAGTATTTCACAAAACTTCCACCACTTACAATTCAGTTCTTCAGTGACTCCCACCACTTACAATTCAGTTCTTCAGTGGCTCTTCCCTCACTGATAAACACTATGTAAGTACAATACATCTATGGCCTTCTAAGCTGTGTTTTTTTTCCCAGACACACAGACCAAAATCCTTTCTGAAACCCGTCTATGGTAAATCTCACTTTTACATCAAAAGTTACTTATTTCGTCCAGCACAATGGAAACATCTGAAAATCTCCCTATTCTTCTCTCCTCCAAAGAAAGTTAAAAACAAATCAAAATCCACCCAGACAAACCAGATTTCCTCAACATATCTGCTTTACGTTTGGGCAATCTGGAGAATTTCAGCCTCGGAGAAAACTGAAGTTTCACGTT
This sequence comes from Crypturellus tataupa, assembly GCA_034781795.1. Taxonomy (NCBI): domain Eukaryota; kingdom Metazoa; phylum Chordata; class Aves; order Tinamiformes; family Tinamidae; genus Crypturellus; species Crypturellus tataupa. Next base: position 7,554,644 of record JAWLRI010000763.1, read on the forward strand.
TGAAAACCAAGCAAGCGGCATCCTTGCCTTACATGCAGCCCGACGCCGAAAGCTGCAATTTGGCACCACGTTTCCGTCTCACACCCTCGCAAGCCACCAAATGCATTTGACAAGCTGGGGAAGATGCGCCGCGCTCTGCGCCAGGCGCCCTCGTGCTAATGCCAGGGCTCCGCACGCCTCTGCGCTGGGAGAGCTGCAGGGGCACGAGGGGTGCGCAGGGAAAGTTGCTGCCTATTTTCCGGCCTTTTTAAGGCACGCTTTTTGAAACAACTTTTAACAGAAGTAACAGTCACAGCAGTAGTTGAAAGTGAATTTGTCTAAAAATAAATCCGAAGAAAACATGTAGGTGTTCTGCACTGATATCTAAGTACAGAGGCTCAAGGGTCATATTCTCTGCTACCCACATAGCAATTAGCTTGAGAGCGCTTTTTTCACTAGTTTTTGAGGTAAACCAGCAAGTGATATCAGCAGGCAGAAAAGAGGACAGACCGACAGACATTGAAAGCTTCCAGAAATAAAAAAAAAAGTGTTAACTGAAAAGCAGCCACAAGTAGCACACACAAATCTAGTCCAAACCTCTGCTTTCCATGCCAACATGATTCACTAGATCCGCTCAGAGCAGTCACTCCTGGCGGCATGAACCTCTGTGGCGACATTTTCTTTGCTTTAGTTTTGATGTAATACGCCTTTGTGTCTCAATCCAATTTTACAAAATGCATTAAGGGAAGTTGTACTGTTAATTCCTAAAATAAAAAGCCTGGAAATGCTGGTAATCCGAAGAAGGGACACCTGACAAGCACAGTAGGACTGCAAGCTCGTTCCAGACTTTATATGAAACAATATGTTTTGCAATTTTTCCTTTTGGATAATTTATTATGTTAAGCCTTATGACGAAGGTCTAATGTTATGATGCATCACAGAAAGCCCAAACCCCACAGACTTACAGGGCATTGCAGCCTACGATTCTCTTACAGATGTTAAGCAATCATCCACCATAAAAAGCGTTTGGTCTAATCCTATAATCATGTTTCAGTAAAGTGTGCAAAGCAAAAGACATTTCTGAGACTTGAGACTTTCAGTATGCATCCTACAGAGTTTTCACACCAACAAAATAAATGAGATTTGTCTTCATGCGGACAAAGCACCAATTCTCACAAGGAACTAAATATAGGATTCAATTAGAAGTACACTACTGCTTTTGAGCTATTGATACATAAAGATAGCCATAGAAAAACCATCCATGAACAGATGGGATTAAAAAAAAAAAAAGAGCACGTTCACCATAAAAAATAGATCAGCGAACATTTTGAGCAAACAAATTTCACGCTCGTGGTTTTTCACAAAAATGAACTTGAGCATCTTACCATTTTGAAGCACAAACATAATGAACAGATAATCAGAGAATCAAAAAGCATCTATTTTGCACTTTATTTCTGCAAATGTTCGGCTAGAATACTGAAAGCTCCAGCACAGCCCATACTTTTCTCCATCTAAGGTCTGCAGCACTAGTAGCAAGGAGCAGTATGACAAACCTTATTATTCCATCACTGTTTCTGGGCCCTGCTCTCCATCCGCAGAGAATGCCACCATTGTTGCTACTAGAGGATATTTTAAACATCTCCCTACACTATTCACAGCAGCCTGTAAAGACACCATCCCAGCTATATGATTTGCATCTATGAATAAACACAACTTGAAAATAGATTTGCAAAAAAAAAAAAAAAAAAAAAAAAAAAAAAAAGAGAGAATATTATCAGGACAAGCGGACTAGTAAGCAAGAAGAAAGTCAGTTTATACCTACAGAATTAATGTAGATACCTGATAAGCTTAGATCCATCAAAACATGTTTTAATACAATTAGGGAGAGAGATTTAGGGAAAGGAAATGCAAATCTCACTCACAAAATGTGAGTTTGAAAACAAAGGTTTAGAAAGTGCCTCAAAGGCCATGCAGAGAACTGTGTTCCCAGGTTAATGCCATGGGTGAGAGGGCTAAAGTGCTATTGCAGCACTGCAGGATGTGGCGGCTACTCTGCCAGGCCATGGCGGGACCATTAGTCCTAGTGATTGGACTTGAAAAACACACTGAAAAGTCCAGAGGACCAGAGAACTACAAAAAATATCTCTGATCATAAAACCAAAAATCAACTCTTTTCTTTTTTTCTGCAATGAAAAAGACAAAATTTTCAATTTAACTCCTACAAAGGAAGCTAAAGAAGTGCCCTGACCACAGTCTGTAACTTGCTTTGCAGGAAGGGCACACTAACAACCAGAAATCTCTATCTAGCTGGCACAGGGGTTACAATATCCAGTGTATGAACTTGAAAATGCACAAACCAAGCCTGAAATACAGAACTGCGAGAGCAATGATTATTTGTCATTTTTACAAATCACACAGTAGAGATGGGTAAATTCGCCAGTATTTAGTCTTCAAATCATGACTTGATGGTCTTCTAAAAGCTACATTCTAGCTCATCCACAGCCGTTCAGGTACATGCAAAAATTATTAGGTGAAATTATACAGCCCATGCTATGCAAGAGGTCAGAGCTATATCACTATAATGATCTGATTTCTGGCCTTAAAATCTATGAATCTACACTGAAGATAAAAATTTTAAGGAGGTAGTTTTATTGTTTTTCTATATCAGCTACCTAATACGAGCATTACTGACACTCTCTCTCTCTCAAAAAAAGTATTAAATATCTCTGCCCCTCAACATCTCTCACTGCTGGATAATTTCCATGGGGATTTGAACACAGGCACTCTCTTGCAACAGCAAGAGACTACTCACTTTAGTCTCAATTTTCCTGTGATGGTGAACGACATGGATGTTAACCAAGGATGCTGCTCAGAGCCATGGTGAGTTACATCCAGGTCCACGGCTCCAGGCACTGGTGGGACCCTGGGCTGCTGCAGTCCTCATGTCGACGTGGGCCAGGGTGATGCACTCAGGGCTGTGCGAGGGCAGAGCTCCCGGCGGGCCTGCCCCTCTCCAGCCTCAGGAGGCTCTGAAGGATGAAGGAAGTCACCAGAAAGGCATCACTACATATTTAGTCTACTACTCTCCGCAGGCCTTCACACTGACCACTGATGTGGTCTGTTGCAAGCAGCTGCCCAACTAACTCGCCTGCATCCAGTGCAAGTACCAGACCAAAAGGGGCCTGGCTATAAAAGGCCAAGAAGGTTTAGTCGTCTGCTTTCAGGATAGTCTCAGCTTGCAGAGCATCCAACTTACCTTAACAACTGCAATATTCAGTTAAAGAAAGGAAGCATGTAGATATTTTAAGGGGAAGCATGGAATCAATTTATTTCTAAATACACATATGATGATTGGGGGCATGAAAAGCAAAGCTACACAGTAACTGTGGTCAATACTTCAGCCTGTCCCTTAAAGATGCATCCACTCTGCCTCAGATCCCAGTGTTTCCCTAAACAATATTTTACATGCTTGTTTTACTGGTGGAATTTGCCAAGTCAGTCTAGGTGTAATTGTAGAAAATTAGTATTTACCTAGGTTACAACGCTTGGATCAGATCAAGCCATTGCACGTATCTCTACATGCAGTGTTTTAGGGACAGGCATGCAAAGAGGACAGGAGGCAGAAAGAGATGCGAGGAGGCAATGGAGAAGCCTCAGGTCCAGTCTGCTGGCCTGGACCTTATTGCCTGGCTCTGCCAAGCAGTTCTCATTTCACAAGCACAAAAGCAAGCCTGTCCCCATACCAACACATTACTTCTCTATGTTCTCATCATCTCAGCTCAATTAGCCTCCAAGAAACACTGTTAATGGTTAAAAAAAAGCTCTACGTGACACACATCTATGGAAAAGATGTGGCTTTCTTGCCCTTGCAGGGTTGGTTCAGATTTGGGTTTTCCACTCCCAGGAGGCAGCGAGAGGGCAGGGACCAGCCACAGCCAACCCACGCTTATGCAGGTTCTCCCCTGCTCCCCTCCAAGGGGGAAAAAAAAGAAGAGCATTTGGTCTGTATCTCTAGAAGTAAGAAGGTGCAAATTGTTTGTTTACCACGTATCACTTCACACATAGTTGGCCTAAGTCCTCTCTCTCAGCTCTTTCATTCTAGGAGGTCACTTTTGAAGTGGTTTTCCTCTTTCAGCCCTTTGAAATTTTGCACAAGACCAACTAAGACTGGTTAGAAAAGACTTTGGGTGGGTCACCTGGTCTCTTCCTTTGGCTAATGGAAACTGTGCTCAGGACATCAAAAAAAAATTCCTAATTAAAAAAATAAAAAGGCACAGAAAGCACACACACACATTGTCGATGACTTCTGGTTAATGGGGTCGATTTTTTTGTCCTGGTCTCTCTGTATTTTGTTTTAAGAGAAGTTTTCTGGGAAGTGCTTTTTTTAAAAAAAAATATTTTACTTTTTATTAGTGTAAATGACATATTTCAAAGGCTGGACAAGAGCATCTTTTAGCTGACAATTGAACTGAACACTAAATGAAATCCGCAAAGCAATTTTTCCCAAGCACAGTCAAAAGCTGACAGGGACGCACAGGGTGCTTGAAAGAAAAAAGGAAAATAAAAAAAAGGAGAAAAAAAAAAAGGAAGCTGAGAGAAAAAGTGTAAAACAGTCATCCTGCATCAGCTCCAAGCTGCTCTAATGGAATTAGGGTCACCCTGACAGAAACACAGTCAGATCACAGAGAAAATTTAATAATTTCTTACTGCAGTCTGTAGAAGCAGAGAAGGATTTGGAAGCGCTATCAGCACGTCAGCAGAGCGCCCTGCTCACGCACACGCGGCCCCATGACACTGCGACAGGCGCTGTGGGGACACCGAGATGGCTCCGCACACTGAGAGGGCCCTGCATGGCCCTCCTTTGGGGATGCAGCTTCTCCTCCAGCCGCCCCTTCGCACCGAGGCTGCTCGCGACGCCCACACTCGCGCCCAAGCGGCGCCCACTTGGCCACGCACACGCAATCCTCTTCCTCTCACGCGCTCGCGTCTAGCCATTAGCCAGCTGCCTAATTGTCAGCAAGCGGCGGCGGCAACACTGAAATCTGTTGTGACAACAACGCTACGAAACACACACCAAGGAGGTAGGGAGGGCCAGGCCCGCGTTGAGCATCGCAGCAGCCCTGCACACCACCGCAGTCAGATGCCATACGCAGTGCTGCTGACGCACCATGGGTCCCTCTGTGCCCTCCATCCTCACCCTTCTGATATGGAACCACTGTGCAGAGTGACGAGGAGTTCACGGGGGGACAATCCTGCTCCCTCTGTGGCACTACTTTGCCTTTCTCTCATGCAAGAGCACAGGGAGCCACCGGCCCTACATGGGCATCAAGCAGCTGCACCAGGATAAGGAAGAATCAGAGTGAAACCCCAGAATGACATCAAGCAGCTGCACCAGGATAAGGAAGAGCCAGAGTGAAACCCCAGAACCACATTAACAAGCGCAAACCACACTATGCTGGGGACCAGCTGGACAAATGCAGGGTCTTTGAGGCTAACATGATACCTGGAGGACAAAAAAAACAAGAGAGTGCGCACAGAGCGCTGCTTGCTGCTTCTGCAGTAAGTTCTGGCACCTCACTCTTCCTTCCTCATGTGAACCCAAACCCCACAATGTCCTCAATATTCACCATCACATCTCAACACCTGCATCACTGACAGCAGCACAGGAAACACGCAGGGTTTCGGGAGGATATTTTCTATTTTTAAAACAGAAAAAAAGTTTCTGCCTCTAAGATATTAATCTCTTTTCCTGAAATCTTACCGGCCTGGTTTCCCAGAACCACTGAGAAGAGGAGAAACAAAAGTAACCTTCTGTGGTCTTGCCACTGGAAACACAGACATTCCCCCTCCTTCCAGTTCTCAAATGCAGAGATCATCCTGCCACTTAGAAAGACTCAACAGGGCAAGGTAAAAGAAAAGCTCCAAGTTACTTAATGTATAGAGAAACACTTTCCATCCTAGGAAGTCCTTGGTCAATCTGGGGAGGTTGTGGCTGTTTAGAAGGCCATTCTCCTGCAGATCTGCCTTCCAGATTAGGAAAATGTACTTCCAAGTCTCTCTCAGCCAGAGGAAGAGGCATACATACAGATTTGTTTGCTTCTCAAGAGAGAAAGTGTTGCACATCTGAGACACCAATATTTGGATCTGAGCCCGTGAGAGAGAGCCAACTTAGTTAAATCTAAGCATGTGGAATTACTCCACAAAATTAGCAAACCGTATCTACTGCAGATCGTGCTTAGGCCACAAACCATCCTGGGACACTTAAACTTCATCAGCTTTTTATACCTGATGGAATGATGCTTCTGTCCTCTGTGGGACTAGGATAAAGATAATAAAGCTACGAAAAATCTTCCATACCTTGGAATGTGATACATGCATATAGCTTATTGTGCCAGACTACAAAAGGAGCCAGAATCCATAGGTATAGAATAAACTAAGTAAGCATCTTCCAGCAGCATCAGCAGTCAAGAGACAAAGCCAAAGGACGGGGAAGCTGCTGCAAAATGATGGCTGCGCCCAGTTTAGCTGGCGTGTCAGACTTTTACAGGCTGCATCTGCTATCCATGCAAACCACCATGTGTGGTGACAAGAACAGTGCAGTTTTTACCTTCCTTCATATTCCTGCTCCAGCTTCTTTAAACCTACTCCTCACCATCGATCAAGGACATTTAGGCCTCCCAGTTTGTCTTCGCCCTTCAGCCCGGCTCTTGCCAACTGCTATCAAGTTCTCCTTCAACATTCACAAAATCACAGCTTCATTACAAGCCTGGTGACAAACAGTAGCTGGAGGAGAGGCAGGTGGTTGGTGGCAGCACAGGGGTCACATTGCAGTCAGCCCCGGTCTGGCTGAGGCACCCCAGGAGCCCTGGGCACTTCCAGAGACCCTGAGTACTCACAACTGCCAATCACCATGAACAAACCTGCATACGCTTGGCCTGCTCCAAAAAATAAATCTTCTAAAACTCTACTATATTAATACACAGAAATGGCCAGGTGTGTGCAGCTACTAACCCGTGTGTGAGGGGCTGCCCTGCTGAGCTGCTGGCAGAGAGCAGCAGTTAAGACCGATGTCCTAAGGACACACTTTCCACCCCAGAAATTGCTCCACTTCTCGCCATAGCGAGGAGCTGCCAGCAGCTGGAAGCTGCATGACAGGAATTTTTGGTGGAGAAGGCAACCCCATTTGAAACAGAAGCAAATAGAGGCAAACAGGAGGACATCAGGAACATGTTGTGGGGTGGAAAGATGTGGAAGGAGGGAAAAAGCCAGGTGCCAATTTAAAAATAAAAAAGAAAGGAAAAAAAAAAAGAACAAAGGGGAGATGCCTTTGCATAAGACTGCACAAAGAACTTGGGATAGCCTAGCAAACGCATGCCATGAGTCATGACCACCCAGTGAACCCACAAGGCTCCCCACGCTCTGCAAAACGCTCCAGTTTCAAGGCATTTTCACTAGCCCACCATTAGCCCAGCTTGTCCTCTTGTCTCTCCACAACAACCTTTTGTGTACAGCCTTCTCATTTCTCTCCTCCATAGAGCTCATCAAAGACAGACACAGCAGCTCTGCAAGACTATCAGAACAACAGAGGTGGACAGGGCAGCTTAAAGCACCCCACTAGGAAATGTTGCACTTAAATTCTACTGAAATACAGGTCTAGGAGAGCCCCACCAGCAGAAAAAAATCTCGCACCTTTTCCTAGCAGTTTGCAGTCACCCAGCTGACTCAAGAGAGACACCTCAGAGTACTACAGAAATTATGATGCTGGTAAAAGAATAAGGAAAACAGAGTAACAGAAATTACTACGACCACAATATTCCTCTCTTCCCCCACCCTCTTTATTCATCTGTAGATGTAAGAAATCAAACAGTCGGGTTTTGATGTTGCAGCTGTTACAGAAGCTCTTCCTGTGTTTGAATAAATTTTGTGAATCTTTTTAGTTCTACTTGTGCCCCTTCAGACACAAACCGCTTATCTACAAATGCACACACTGGAAAATAAAGTTATTTTGGGGGTTATTCCCTCGTCCTCAGTGTTGCCTTTCTTTTACATGCCAAGAAGATTTAATATTTCTTGAAAGGAAATTTGTGAGGTATTCAAGGTTCCAAAAGTCACATTGGCACTTACTGTCCGCTCCTGCCGAAGGCAGTGCCAAGCAGCACAGGATGACTGCCGGCACAGTGAACACTGGGACACGGAAGTTAGGCACCATATTCCAAAGCAGAGCAAGTCCTCTTCCGTCTGCGGCAAGTGGTCAGCACATCCAGGGTTACAGACACACACTCAACCCTGTAAGCAGAGAGGCAGAGGGAAAATAAAGGAAAATGATCAAATACAGCACATGGATTGACTGTTGATATCACAAAGTTCACTGTAGATGCATAAACACAGGTAAGTTTTAAGTGAAATTTAACCATCTTCCCTATTTGAGCATCATGGCACCATCCTAATGCTCCCACCTCAGTGCCATGAACACACCACCACCTCCAGTTAGTCTTCATGCAGAGTCTCTATCACGGCACATAAACAAACCCATCAGTAGTTCTCATTTTTGCATCGGTACAATAGATAGTTTTGAAGCTGCACACAACAAGAAACACAGACTTAAGCTCATGTAACCCTCCATCCATCTGCCCAAGACAGTGCATATTGATTGAGGCATATGAGTAGTCTTCGCAATAGGCTCAACTTGTGTGTCTGCTTGAATATAGAAATGCAGAAAATTCCTTAAAATTCAGCTGGAAGAAAAATTATTGTAAAGTAATGTAATTCCTGTGTATTCCCTCCTTTATCTTTTCTATTTTACTTATTTTACTTAAAGGTATCCGCTTGTCTACAATTTGTCTTTTAAGACAGATTTTGAAGGATGGGAGCTCAGTGCTGGGCATCTCAATGCAAGTTCAGGAATCTTTCAAGAGTTGACAAGGCTTTCCTTAGCTAAGCTGCAAATGAAAGCTGCCAACAAAGCATTAAGAGTAAAAAACATAAAACCTCACACCAGCAGGTATTAGCCTGAAGCCAGCAGGGCAGTGGAGAAAAGGCTCCAGATCCAAAGGTTTCCTGAGACTGCAGTAGTGGTGCCTTGGTGAAATGAGGTGTCTAGTGCTGCACACACAGGTAACACAATTGTGGGTCCTGAAAGCATCCTTGATACAAAGTACCTGCGAGTGCTCTCTGTACACACATATGGCTCTAAGAAAGGTATATTTGTTACCTGTAGAATTTTTGGAAGATTAAGTGCCTCACTTTTGGAGGGATGGGGGAAGGAACAGAGCCTTTAATGGAGATAAGTCTTCCATGTTATGAATATGTTCACTTCTGACAAAAACAAAGTGTTTGAAAAAATGCTAGCTATGGCAGTGCTCAGGGAAATCCGCAGGAAATCTCAGGAGAATCCATCTAGGCAAATATTTACATTGCATCATACTAACAAACAGCAGATCACAATTTTTCCACGCTCTGTTACTATATTTGTACAGTAAATCTTTTCACACGTTATAATATCACACAATACGAAAAAATCTTTATTTATGCAATGTCTTCTACAGCCAAGACATCTGAAAATACTTTACAAAATAACCTAGTTCAAGCCTAGATGCCGAGAGAATACTGATCACCTCATCCCGCTTTTATTATCTCAATGAAAAAAAATAAATCCAAGTAAGCTCAGTGGCAAGATTTTGCATGCTGAAAGAAAGGCTCTTCATATCAGCCACACATTCAGGTCTCTTTGTTGATCTCCAGCCTCCAAATCCTCATTTGTCTCTCACCAAAGAATTACTAAAAGCACCATTAACATGTCTTACACTGCCGAGACAGCTACAGATAGCTGTATCTTTACAGCAGCATCAATTCTTTTCCAAAGGGAAGCTCGATTCCATCTCAAAGCCGTTTCTCCGGTGTTAGCCAGTTCTCCAAATACAGCACACGAGGGAATGTGAAGTGCTTGGATTAAGGGTGAAGATTAAGTCTCTAAATTCTGTGTACGATGATAATTTGTGCCGTCCAGAAAAACAAACGCACTGAAGCACACGTTAAGCACCATTGCAGCTGGCTCCACAGCAGCCAGAATTTTAAGAGGCTACTCTTCTTGGGGGGAAAAAACTCACTGAGGGTTGGAATTACTGTGTCAAAACTAATGATGTGTGTCAAACTCTGTCAAATTAGGACAGGGAACAAGTTTTGCAGGTGGTGTGGAAAACATCTTAGGTATGTATCAGACCACACTGAGGAAGAAGAGCTTTCAGAGAGCTTTTCCTCTTTCACTGACTTCCATTAACAACAAAAGCACCTGATCTAATGGTGTATCTTGAGTGCAGATTGCTCAGAAGTCAGGTGAATGGCATCTCTATGGCCCTCATTCAGGAGCAACTCTCAGGAACACAAAACCCTCAGCTAAAGAATAGGTCTGTCTCTTGATTTCCGTCTCCTTTCAGCAAATGAATTCAAGTTCTCTTCGGTTTCAGGCTTGACAGATTTATAACCTGCCTCTCGAGCCCATGAGATACATACAACTTGCACCATGCAAAACTGATGAATTGTCAGTTACTCTACCAGATGCTTTATAGACTTGATCTTTTTGCAACTGTTTAGTGCTCTATAATAATTTACCATCTGGAAGATAAGCCACACTTTCCCATGCAAGCCTGCTGTCTGTCCCTCCAGACGCAAGAGCACCTTTGGCCCTCAACAGGAAGACTCTTCTCCACTCACTCTCATACCTTTGCACAGTCTATAAGAAAGTTGACTGCATACAATATTTAAAGCCCTTTAAATTGGAACGGTTTAAATTTTTATAAAACTGAGCAACCGTCAATCTCTCTTGAAAGTGGAAACATGACAAAGATTCTCCAGGTGGTTCAGCACTCCCCTGCCAGAAGACATTTGCTCTCCCCCCTACAAAACAACCCCACATCCAAACCCTGTGGACAGCTGAAGCACAATTAACCCTTAGGAGGCCAATGTTACTCTCAGAGTTACAAGCAGCATCCTTGAACCAAAACTACAGCTTTTTTTGGGTAGAAAAAAAATGGTTTCCTGAAGTAGGAAGGCAGCATAAGTGAATTATCTAGAAATAAGTGAGAAAGACTTTGGTAACGAGCTAAATAGATTATACAGACAAGCAAGTAATGCTCTTAATACCCTCACTGATCCATTTGCCTGCACAACCTAATGCCTCCAAGCTGCTGCCTCTTGCATTTGGACTCATCTCCCATGACCTCAAGTTCCTTCCTTTAAACCTTCGTTTAATCTTACTGCTTTGGCTAGCATCCCACTATTAATATTGCATCTGAGAGCCCTGCTCCTGTTCAGAAAGGTCTTTCAAAAATACACGTACGTTCTCATTGGCACTTCTGCATCTGGTCCTGGCAATATTCTAAACTGTAGTCCACGTAACCCTAAAGGAGGATGAGGTTAAGTATGCCAGATGGCTCTCCGAACCGTCTCTGAATCTAGCAACTAAGTCCTTCCTCTTCTCCATACTCAGTGTTAGAAACACCAAGTGCTAACTTGGCAGAAAATTAAAAAGCTGGAAAGAAACAAAAAAATGTTTTAAATATAGCCCATGTTGCCGTGGGGCAGGTGGATGCAAAAGAGGAGGTCTTGAGAACATCTTTGAAACCTACGTGGTTTGATTCTTTCAGACAAGCAGAAAAAGATGGACTCATTTAAAACAGAGCCAAGAATACCAACGGCTCATATGGTACTAGGAAATTCTGGCAATGAGTATGTCCCACAGGAGGCTGCAAAGAGATTAGAAAAAGCAGTCAACTTTCAAAAGTCAAGAGGAACCACAAGCCAATACCGAGTAGCTCATGCCCTTTATGAACTGCTCTGGAATACACACTGAACTGAGAAAATGTCACGTGGGTCACCACCCAGAAGTGACACACTGAAAAGAGCACCACCCAAAAAACCCCAAATCCATTCCAAAGTATGGACAAAAGTTTTGCACTGTATTTTTAAGTTTAACCTAACTAGGGACAGATGTACCCAAGTATCTAACAAGCGAGCACAGTGTTCCCTACAGAAATTCCCACAGACCCAAAGAACAGTTTTGCGTGTGATTGCTGGCACCCTCCTTGTGCAGAAGCGCAGCAGGATTCACTCTAGAAGCTCCCAGGCCAGCAAGGCAAGTCCAGCGTAAGCAAGGTCTGCATCTTACCTGGTAGTAACACACCACCTTCTCCTAAAGGAAGCAATTGTGTTTGCTTATGAAGGTGGAAACCGAGGTGTTCCTGAGTCCAAGATGCAGGGCAGAAGATGGTAACTGGAAGTTGTCAAGTGCCAGTGAAAAAGGGGCTAAAACTGCATCAGCTTTTCCCAGCTCTACCATACGCACAACCTAAGAACAATTTTCTGTCTGGACCCATAACCTCGTGTTCTACCCAAAGAACAGAAGGAAATGCTGTGTTCCAGAGGGACCCAGGCACCACAGTATTTGGGGTGTCATATGAGCCATGTTAATTAAAAACTGACCAAGCAAGGAGGGGGCACATGTCGCACAGGAAACGAGGTAGCTATTTGTTCTATTAAAAATGAGAACAATAATCAGTTTTCAGTTCAGCTGCTGCATTCAGCATGCAACTTCTCATCTGAGTTCTGAATAAGTAAGGGGAAAACCACGAGGCACCGTATAATTCAAGAATATCATCTGGCACATATTAAAAGTTGCAACAGCAGTTACACAGGCAGTTAATGACTTTTGAATGTTTCACTTCACAACATCAGTATTCCTTTAGCATAGATTTTTTTTTTTTCTTTCTCCCTCCTTTTTTCAAGAAATATAATTTAAAGAGACTCAGGGAGCACAGCAATATGGCCCAAAAAGACTAAACAAGCGCTTCACTCGAAACTCCCCCACACAGGGAACATATTAAGAGTGTGGAATATTTAGAAGACAGCAACACCAAGGCAGATTTAGGAAGGAATTTCATATGAACCTGCAATTATGTAAAATGGCCAAAAGCGAACGTGACTGCTGCACCAGGCAAAAGTATCACCTCAAGGACCCAGGTGCAAACAGGCCCAGGGCATCAGTTTGAAGAATCTCCAACCATCTGGAGAGAAGGGATGAGCAAAGCGATTCAGAACTGGAAAGGATAAATATCTCTGTCAAGTCACAAGCGCTAGACAGACTGGCTGAGCAAGATGGGGATTTGATAACCATCTGTAAGCACAAGAAGGATACAAACACCAAGAAAGGAGTGGAGGAGTATAATTAGCCATGGGCACATAACTGTGAGTAATGGAATGAGACAGAGCAAAGGAAAGTTTATGGTGAATATTTCCAGTAAACTTTCCAAAAAAGAAAACAGAAGAGAGAAGCGAACGCAGCAGGAAAATGTTCCATTATCTGAACTGATGAAGATTAAAACATGGAAATGGAAACACACACACACACACTCTCTAGGAAAAATCTCTTGAATACAGACAGATGGGGTGGGAAAATGCACATAACAGCAGTGAATAATGAAGTTGTACTTTAAAATGATTCTCCTCCCTTATTTAGGCAAAACCTTTTTTTTTCCTTGAAGTGTGAAGACTTTGGTAGCAAGCTGGCCCAGCTGTAGATGCCTGTGATCCTGAACACACAAACACAAGCTTGATCCGAGGAGCAGAGCAGAGGGAAAGACAAGCATTTAGGCAGGATGCAAGCACAGCTTGGATACTGTTGTCCGCCTAATTGGCCACATTTGCTTCTGAAGATATTAATTTCTAAAGGTGTCACTGCCTGCAGGCAAAAAGACAGTCTTGGATAAAAAGGAGGATTTTTTTTTTCTACTGGAACAAGGATTATGAAGGGCCCTGTTAAATAACTACAGTGATAAGTCATACCATTCGCTTAAAATATAGATCAGCCTTGGGCCTTACAAGCCCAGCCATCATTCACACTGAACGCTAAACACAGATCACTGTAGATCATCCTATCTAAGCGCATAGGTTCTTAATGCCTGCCGTAAAGTCTCCTAAAAAGAAGTAAACTATTACATGCATATCACCCTTTCAATTGAGGTCTTTATTACTTTTATAGGAATAAGCCCAGCGGTGCAGTCAGATGCATGAACAACCAGGACAGTAGAAAATCCTACAAAATTAAAGGGAAACTCAGCTATTCCATAACTATCAGCAAACTGGTGCATCAGCCACTCTCACAAAGATTTATGCACTACTGCTACAAATTACTAAACAAATTATATTTTTAAAATAAATAAGTGTACAATTTTAGGGTTACATTCAGCACAACACAAAATGGTATAAACAAAATCACAAGGTACCAGATATTCTCCTGTGAACTCCAGCCCCTCAGCATACAGCTTTCGACACGCAGGAAGTATAACTGAAGGCTTTCAGATAGAGGGACAGAGGGAAATGTAACTTTTGGGCTTTGTTGCTCACAGCACATCACAGCTGAATGCTAGTTACCGGGCCAGTGTGCTGCCCCCAGTCCTGCACCAGGCTTCAGCAATGCCAGACCCACTGGGACAATGTCTCTCAGACTGGCACAAACAGCCAAAGCAGATCAGACATAAGGTCTGGTGAGCACTAGCTCTATTTTAACCAAAACAGCAAAAAATGCAAGTGAGCTATCAGGTAATTGATAATCTATCCTTCCTTCACTTCAAGAATTTGCATGACGCTTCTTGGCTTGAGAGCGAATTAAACCCTATGAATAATCCCTAAAGCCCCTTATACCTTCCTAGCCCACTGTTAAGAGTTCATTCCTCTGCTCTTTCTTCCCAGCAGTTCCCTTGTTGAAGTCCCCATCACTGATGCAGCCCACGCCAGTCTCCCTGCAGGGACGGATGAGCAGGCAACATCACAGGGACTTTGCTATGCACGTGGCAGCTCATCCCTAACATTAGAGGACTTTGCTCTGTTAAGGGAAAGGGAAGTAGCATAAATAAATAAATAAATAAATAATAATAAAGGATTATATCACTGGGATCCAAAAATCAGTTCAGAGACCTCTTTTCCAAATAATTTACTACAAGAGAAAATTAATCTTAAGTTTTCACTTTTTCTTTCCTATCACTTATTTATAACAATGCTTTTCCTCCAGCCCCATGTTTACTCAGCTTTTTTAGTACCCTGAATGTATAATTTTTTCTGAGACCTTCAAGAATACGAACAAATTTTAAGCCCGTTCCTTGTCTGCTTCTTGAACATTTAATCTCAAGCAACTACTGAAACCATTTTCCTTTGCCATTACAGTTGGACTTTATGAACAAGTGATATTCCAAGTATTTTTTTCTCTTACTGGTTACTGCTTCAACCTGCATACAAGTAATATAAGTGAAGAACTTTCTTCTGGAAAAGTATTTCTTCTTTAATGAAAAATCTCTTATTTCTGCTAGAAGTTCAGCTGTGTTTTATACATATAGCATATTATTGGGGTCTGCTCACTTATTGCTTTTCAGATTAACAGCTTATTCCAAAGCTGCCTTTGAGAGGACCTCAATTTCAGAAACTTGCTTATCTTTATCATTTAGACAGACTGGGTATAGTGCTAGGTCTTCCACAATATTTTTAGCAGTTAAAAATTGATGCAAATGAATCATTTCCCTTTTTAGCAGTATCCTTTTCTTCCTTAATTGCTGTCTTTAACCTCCCATCATCCATTAAACCCCGTTTTCTCACAAGACAATGGCTTCTGATTTGCTTAAATAATTTATCTTCTTTGTAGAGACATTAGATCTTCAAAGCCCACCTTGGATCTTTCAGCATTCCTTTTATACTTGTTATGCTTCATCTTCTCTACCACCACCTGGGTACTATTTGGGAGTGGATTTCCAAACTTTGACCCTCCAAACAACTTGAACCCTGCAGACTTGGGCAACACCACCCCTCTGACAAGCACCCAGGGGAGACACAGATTAAGACTAGGCCACAATTTGTGTCCTGGCTGATTTTAAGCTGGTCTCCGAAGCTCCTGCCAGCAACAAAACCTCTGCCCCAATCTCTCGGTCACTGCCACACGTCCTGGCTGGGTGAACAGGACCTGGTGTTTGTGCTCTCTGAGGCAAGGATCCTCTGCACAGGTCCACTGAGTAAAATGGTAAATTCAAAACATCTCTGCAACTCTGTTTCTCGAGGTGACTTCCAGTATCACCAGCACAGCATTGCCTTGCCGGCCAGGATCTGAGTCCCGTGCGGGCTGGATCCTGCCCGCGACGGCAGCCTCTGCCGAGCAGCTCCAAGGACATGGGAAGCAGAGGCAGCCCCGGGCTGCCCACGGGGAAATTGCTTGCAAGAGCTACCACTTATCCGACAACTTACGCCCTACTGGAGGGTTTATATCGCCAATTAAACTTTCCATAATTCTCTAGTGAAACTATGGACATTTTTGACGTTATTTTGGAATCTCTCTTTCCTAAAGGGTTTTCATGTCAATTATATCATGCTGGATATTACTATCCCAACCATGGGTTGAACCCCATTATTGTGCCTCACTGAGGCTAAAAGGAGCATGCGAATAGCTGCTGCTCCAATGCGCTCCAGTGCCAGCCTTTCCAAGAAACTGCTTCTCCAACCTTTGCCCCAGCACTACGTGTGCTCGCTGCATACGCAGCCAGTTGCCGCAGCCTGTTAGGGTAAATGGGCTTACTGGCTTTATTAAGCTGAATCCGCTGCGCACGAACGCCCTCGGCATCCTGCGCCGCTCCGGCTCCCGGGGCGGTTACCCCGGCACACGGCACCCAGAGATCAGCTTCCCAATTAAGAAGTAGGAACTAAGAAAGCACGAGGTCCATGCAGTCGGCCTCCATGCACTGCATGGGAAATGAAAACTGCTTCTGCAGCTATAAACAAGTTGAGATGCCAAACTTGCCATGATAAAACACTAAATACACACACACATATATATTTCTTACTCTGTCCCCTTTGCTTTGCTGCAACAGAGGAAAATGCCTGAGGCAGGAGAGTCCTCCCAGCACCAAGCCCTATCAAAAGGGTCTAAACAGAAATCAAGTCTCAGGTATAACATAATGCCTATTTAAGATGAAGCAAACAAACTGCCTCTAAATTAAGAAATTCTGACTTAAGAGTAAAAAGTCATTTTTAACCGTCTCTGTGATGCTCTCTGTGACGCAGTCCAGAAATCACAGTTTCTCTCCTTCATTAGCAATTAGGGCTAAAAATTAAATTCATATTTCTTGTGTCACAATCTATCTGGTAAGACACACAGAACTTCTTCACATCAAATTCTGTCTTATTCAGATCTGCTGCTGTAGGTTCAAAACAGAAGATGGAAGAAAATCAATTAATATATTTTACAAGCCATCTCCAAGCAATCAAAACAAGAGGTTTCCTAGTTACTTCCTGGCTACAGACCTAGACAACAGCTGTGTCAAGACTCCAGCAAACCCAACACCTCCTGCACAGACCAACCACCTTCCAGCCAACCTGCCCTTTCGTGCCACAAAGCAACTGCCAGGACTCCGCACAACAGAACAGGCCAAAATTTGTTCCCTACTTACATCTTCCTGCATGTTTTCTGCAACAGAGCAGCATGTGTGCAGTGCACCCCATGCTCTGCAAGCACCAAGATCTTCTCGGCAAGGCTGCACGTGGCCGCTGACCCCTGCTACGTGCACTTTACCAACCACGCACAACCTCATCCACTTCAGACTGAGGAGATAAGAAGAGGTGGGAGATTAAAAAAAAAAAAAAAAAAAAAGTCTGCACGTTTTAAATAAACCTGTTCAATTGCCTCGCCCAACCTCACAAAGAAAGTAAATAAATGCAACATCAAAAGTAAACATTACCCACAGCTCTCTGATAAGCAGGGCACATCAACACCTCCGTGCACTTCTCTGCTGCTTGCACTTTGTGCGATCCTGTTCCTCTTATGGATGTTCATACACCATAAAAAGCACAATAAATTCATGTGGGTTTTCGCCTTCAATATCCTGCACAGTTTTAGTTACTAGAAAAAGCATGTTTTGCCATCCAAGAGTTATGAGTACATGGCAGCTATGTAGCAACCTATAATGGCTTCTGCATCTCCACATTCGAGAGGGACAGCAGAAGCAATCAGCTCTTACATTCGGCATGGCACACACTCTGCAGACACAGAGTATTCCTCATTCATCCGAGCATTTCTCTTCTACACCACTCAATGGCTCTAGAAACCTTACATTTTGCAGTTCAACCTTAAATAACGTATTCAAGGGAAAAAACTCCCTCATCAAAAAGTTACTTATGTTTTTTAAAAAACAAACTTTAAAAAAATCTCATTTCCATTAGCTTGAAGAATTTCTCTATCTTAGAGCTTACAACTCCTATATATTAGCTTACATAGGCAATGCCCACATGCTAAGAGTCACAATAAACCTGAATCCTAATAAAAGATCAACCTAAAAGAATGATGTGCTTTCGAAGGAAACTGCCCTTTTATAATGAAGATTTCTGCCAATAGCAGACGGAAAGACCTTTGAAAAACAGGACGCTCCATATGCTGTCTGCACGAGTTTCACAGCCTTGCTACTGAAATCATTCCCTTTTTCCTTCCAGGCTACCATCGTTACATGACCTTGAGTGAAACGTGAAGGGGATATATAATGTGCAGCCTCTTGGGATACCATTCAATAAAACTTATAAGGAAAGAAATTACTGATAGTTGTTTTTTTCAATCCACTTGCACATTAATGTGCTGAAATGCATACTTGGAGCCATTGAAATCCGATTCAATGTACCAATGCACATTTTACAGTACTTAGGAGGAAAGCTATTTTAATTTTGTTAGTTGTCAGAACGTAAAATCCTGAAGGCAAAAAGCTTTTCTCTAGAAAAAACAGAGCGGATCTTAAAGGGGAAAGACGTTACCTAGCTTCCAGATGATGAAAACCGGAGAAAATCTTATGTAGGACGTGGTAAGCACAGCTCCAAAGAAAGGAAAGAGTCAGCTGCCGCTCTTACACATGGCTAATGCTAGAATTGAACTAACGACAGACAATGCAGCATCTTGTTCATCAAATCCAAACGTATCAGATCAGCAGCACCGCAGAGCGCTACTACCCTGCTGCCAGTAAACAAGGGCTCCGAGGCTGTTAGCAATGGATGCGCAACGTGCTCCGGGTTCTGCACGTTTGCTCTTGGATATGCAGCGTCACCAGATGTCCAAGCGCTCTCTTACCTGCAGACTAATGCATTAAAGCGTTCTGCACGATCGTCCCTCTGAAAGCTTATTTGGTTGGAGACCACACTGGATTGATTCTAGATATGTGCCCTGTCCATTAGACTGGAGCCAAACCAAACACGAGCATGGAGGTAGTTCCACCCAACGCACTGGAGCCTGTGACCACTGCTTGTGCCAGCTCTCAGCTTTTGGCTGGCTACTGGAAGGCAGCACAAAGTTATCCCCTCAAAACCAACCCAAACTACTGCCGTAGGCATTCCCTAGCACAGCACTCTGCATCACGTTAACTAACAGAGTCTTGATCTGGTAATAGGTGATCCAAAATTTAATTTTCCCAGGTCCTAGGCACCTGCTGTCCACTTGCTTAACAGCTGTTTTCCATGCAAGGCACTCTGCATTTCAAAGAATTAATACAACACCCGCCACCACGATATACCCTGAACCCTGCTCTCAGAGGCACCCCTCGCCTCTGCTCCCCAATGGCAGGAGGAGTCCTGACTTCCCTTCCCTGCGGAGCAAGATGGGCAATGGACATGGCATCCTTGGCCGCACAGTCATCAAACAGTGCGTGAATTCTGCACCGCTCAAACCTTCCCCAGTGAAGTGACACAAGGGACAGCGCTGGTACATTCTTCATGGGAGATCTTTGCTTTCATCCTTGTGGTTTTTACTAATTATGCACATATACCGAGAGCTTGCAATCAGTGTGCTCTGAATTAAATTTTAACCAGTTCAGGAAGGATTAAAAACCACAATTTTTTTTTAACTTTTTAATTGTAATATTAAAGAACTCATCTGGTAACACCTAATTATAATTCTAAATGAGCAGCAGTTAACAGAGCTCTTCTAGGGTACCTTAACCCCAAATAAATAAGGTCAGGACAGTCTTGTAAAAGGAGTTTTTGCTCTGAAACCTGCAGAGAGGAGACTAGTAGGCCTTTGGGATGCATTTATCCTCCCTGTTTCCACATTGAAGCATTACATTTTGGAAATCGTAGGGAATATCACCCATTAAACACAGGACTTACTGTACTGCAGGATCCTTTTCAGGAAATGGGCAGCTCCGCTCCTGTCACAACACATGCATCACCAATATAAGTTCACTTGAAGTGACATGTGCCAACATTATGTCGCTCCTGGGGAAGGTACGAGCAGCTCCAGCAGAAGCAAATACCATCATCCATCAGAAAGTAAAAATCACAATGTGGGATGGATGGGGGACACTTTTTCATGCAGAAACCAAAAGGCTCTTGCTGCAGCAAAGGTAGCCCACCAACCATTTGGGAAAAAAGTCATCTTACCAGGGGAATATTTCAAATCTATCTTACATTTACTGTCAGGAAGAGAGCTGATACTGAAGACAGAGCCACAGCTTCCAGGGTGGAAATTCCAGGACACTTCCTTCAACTTGGACACTGTCCCAGAAATTTCCTGGGAGAATCCTACCCCATCCCTCCCTGGCTACTAAGGTTTACATGATGGATGTCCAGTGCATGTTTCAAATTCACCTATATCAAAACAGTATCACAGCTGCAGCGCTTTAGGGGTAAACAGGCAAAGAACTGAAGCCTAGGGACTCTGCTTTGCTTTAGAGTGTGTAACATTTTGGTGACACACTAGATTTAAAATTTATTTTTTTACATTTTATTCTTTAAAAAAGTTATTTAAGTTTAAATAAGGGAGGAAAAGAAGATCTCAATCTAAATCAGGCAATGTACAGAATAATTTTCTTCCTCAGAAGGAAGGAAAGACTTCTGAAAAGGGCTCTGCGACAGTCATCCATCCATCATCTTGTTTTCCTTTACAACTTTCTGTCTTTCAGTGAAAGGGAATCTCAGAACTCTGAGGGAGCAAAGCAGAAGAAATGTGGGCCATTCTCTGCTGCTGGAAGAGAAGGAAAGACAACAGGAAATTTGTCTCATGCAGCTGGTGTCCCCTCTGCCTGCAGAAGCAATGCAGAGCAGGGCTTGAACTAGGCACTAAGGACACAGAAATATTTGGAGAAGCATCAATGATCTGTGATCTAAATGGAAGAGCTGAGTACCCAGGGCACTGCCAGGGCTCACTCAGCAACCCAGCTCTGGGAGATACTGGCAGTAGATAATGTATTTTATGCATGCAGGTGGTTTATGAGAAACAATTCCTCTACAGCCCTTTTTAAAAGGGTACACGAAGGCATCTGCAGAGCTGTTGCTCATGATAAAGCTCACTGTCCTCAAAGCCTGCAGAGAGAATTCCTGGTAGCTGAACCTAACGCACTGCACTGAGGGCACTGCCGGGAACGGACCTCTAAGGGTTGGCAAAGCCCCTGCTCACCAGGCAGGGCAACCACACCAATATTTTAGTTAAGAACCTGCTAAGAAAACTTTGAAGGGCGGGCAGGCCAGTTTTGTCCACACTAAATGGTCTGGACATGGGTCTACAGTCTGGAACAGCAGCAGTATCTGATGGGATTTCTATCAGTGCAAAATAATAACAAGAAAAAGCACATATCCTTTTTGATCACACTTGTCAAAAAAAGGTCGAGTCACACAGCTAGTGAAGCAAACTCATCACCTCTGAAAAATGGAAACGCTCTCACAGTAAAGCCAGTTGGAGACTGGCTGGAGGGGAGTCAGGCCGTTCCGGGGTGCACAGAGCATCTCTCGCGCCCTTGCTGCCCCAGCAAGCCGAGGCGCTCGGCTCCACGACCGCGCGCAGCCACCCTGCAGCTCCCTCCCCTCCGCCTGCTGCGCAGCAGGGACTGCCCCCGTTTGCCTGGCACTCACGCATCCTCCTTCCCACCCCCACGCCCAGGAGAGCTCCGTGCCGCACAGCTTTGTTCCGTCCCTCTTCTCCAGGCCACATGGAGGATGTGCAGCCACAAACCCATCCAGTTCCAGTAAAACAGAGAAGGGGAAGCAGCAACACAGCGGCTAGACGCAGTGGTGGAAACCAGGCTAACTTCATTACGTCTTTTAAAACCAGTCAGTAACGCTGGGAAACCCCACAATCCCCAAGCCCTTTCCAGAGCTTCTCTTGAGTTACTAGAGACAGAAAAAGCTACAGACACTCAGCCTTTTATTTTTAAAAACGTTCCACTTGAATTTATCACGCTCCATGCAAGTCAAACTTTATTTAGCTGAACGAGACTCCCATAAGCCGCCCTTTCCTCACCCGAGAGTGACAACAGCTAGAACAGCTAGTGCCTTCTTGCTTTACTGAATTCATTAGATTAAAACCAAAAGCAGTGTCATCTTAACTTGAAAGGACTTTTAAAAGAGCTTGAAGCAATTCTGCTGCAGCAGCACTTTCATATCTTGGATTAACGACAAGTGGTCTTAACCCCTTCGAGCACGCACGGGCGCGCACCCCCCAGGGTCCTGGGCATTCACAGCAGCCCACAGGCCCTACAACGTTATAGCAGAGAGTTAAGCTGTACACCGTGTATAACTGCAGTAATCTGAGCTCCCCTCTTCAAGTTAAAGAAGTTCAAGGTTTGGATATTTTTGTCCACAAGAAAGGACCTGCAGAATTTGGTAAATTATCTCAAGACATTCCACATGTCTTTGCTGCAGTTTTCCTTACTAACATCCCAGGCTCACAGGGCAATGGAAAGGTCAAAATCCTGCTATAAAAGTCTAAAATTATTATTAAAATATTAAATGTTACTTTTCAAACATTTCCAGTTGGTATTAATATAGAAAGATTTCCATCTTCAGGGATTTTGTCAATTTGTGATTATCATCACAGCCTTTTTGAGCTCCTTTTTAAACAGGATTTAGCTTGCTGTTTGCCAATAGAGCATATCAGCAGCTAGAAAAAAAACTGCAGTAGCAAGTCTCTCAAAATGAAATATTAAAAAAATACCCTGTCACCAATAACTGCTTCTGCTTGATGTAGTTTGTCATTTTTCTGGACAGCTGAAAGCCTTAGGCAAATGTGCAGGGAAAAACAGCAAACCATCTCATCAGTCTTTTGTTTATTAAAGCCCAAGTTTATTGAAGTGGCTTTGCATCCCGAACTAGACAAAATCTTCTGAACCAGTTTATTCTTAGCAGTTGATACTGGGGGCAGAGAAAAATCAAAAACGGCCCTTACGTTTATTAACTTCTAAAGCAGTCGTTAGATAATGAGCCCTTTCATCTCCACACGCTCCGCTTGAGAACAGTGAGAAGAGACATCTACCAGGACCAGATCAGGCCCAGTGCGGTGCTACCGCTATCAAACCATCTTCTTAAGTACTCAAAACACCCCTTGTGAAAAGCATTCCCGGACACAAGGCTCTCCTAATACACTCGCCTCTATAAATACCACCTCCTGAAAAGCCGGGAGTACCGAGCTTTTACATGGCTGACATCAGTGACGAGATGAGCTCATCCGCTGCTGGTGCAGTTACTGATGTCTGCATGCCACATTAGCTGCTCTATTTTAAAAGCTTCCTTTGGCGAAAGTTTAAGGTGACTAATTGGTCTCACCACCCGCTGAATGCTGAACTCGACAGACGTTTTCCCCAGCAGCGACACCTGCCCAGCGGGACGCAGGTAGACCTGCTAACCGATTTCATGCAAGCTCCTCTTTGAGGAGTGTAACAGCAAAGGACTGAGGAAGCAGAGAATTACTGAATGAATATGTGGTATTTCACCACTAAATGACTGCTGACAGCTGGGCAGGCCCATTCTTTGCTTGTTACATTCAGCCAGAAGGCCCAAAAAGCATTTTAGAGCAGGGACAACTGGGATGTTTTTTACCTCTCCTCCCGCAGGGTTCTTGGCTAAACGCTCTAGGTCCTGCAAGCCATCACGGTGCTGCACAGCACGGCTCCATGTCAGCGCCGACCCCGGTGGCCACCGACGCAGCAAAATACATCAGGCTCTTATGCGATCTGTGGGACACACTCTTCAGAAATTCAATCAAGGAACCCATTTAAAATGTACTTCCAAAATTCCCTCCAAATCCGCGGGTTTTTTGGAAGAACAGACACCTCTCGAGGCAAGCTGCACACATGCTGAAGAATATCAAACGGGGCAAGGTTATCTCAGAAAGATAAAATAACCCAAACGGGACAGTCAGGGTAACAAGAAAATGCAAGCAATTCCAGTTTGACTTTTCTTTGCAAAGGGCAATCTACAGTCTACCCATTCACAAAATAAATAAAATGAGCCATTCCTATATATAATTTTATCAAATGAGTGCCCTGGAGGCCATTCTGTATCTTATATATTAAATAAAAACATCCATTAGTTAAACAGCTGTACCAAAGGTTCTTGCTGCAGCATCTACAACAGCACATGAAGACATCTTTTTAGCTTGGCTAGTCCCTGTTTTAATCCAGGACAAACATGCTAAAGCTGACAGAGGCAGCGGTCTAGCTCCAGAGGCCTTGTTCTTCCCATGCCTGCAGTTCCTCTCCTATCTTCCCTCATGTGACCCTGTCCTCAGAGGTGCTCCAGCTCCCAAATGGCATCCTTGTGAGCATCCTCAGCCCAGCTCAGTATTAGGTAGCCAAGATGTTTTGGAAAGAAGGGGCACATGTGTATTACACACTACACACTAGAGGATCTGCGTGTTCAGCGAGGAAGCCTCCACTCCAGCTGGCTGCATCATCTTGACTGATCCATTAGTATTTGGTCAATGACAAGGAAAGTACAGGCTTTCCTCCCCTCAAGACGCTAATTTATTACAACTGTACAAGCCAGAGTAATTAATCAAAAGTCTATCATAGCACATGAAATGAAAATGGCTCCAAGATGTGCCTGTATCCATTAATTAATTATTAAGGGAACATTAGCTAAAGCTTTTCACCTGCCATTTAAAAGTTAGGGGCTACAATGACATGACATGTACAACCAGCACAGCAGAGTTTACCCATGTTCATTGATCCAACTCATGTTGTGCCAATACTGGCATTCTTGTTATGGGTCTGGAGGGCACAAGCAGCAAGCTCAAGCCGCGGTACCTACAGCTGCAAGACACTGCTGGAGCCGGCAGGTCCCGGACGCCTTAACCCCTCCAAACGCAATGAGCACTTGCACGTGCTTGCCTGACACTCGCACGTTTGTTTCCACATAAAGTCCTTGAGCAACGAGGCAAGCGCTTCATAAGCGGGAGAGTGATGCTCGCCAGAAACCACCGACCGTGCTGCTTTCAGCTGTGTTTGCACTGCTCTAATCAATGGGAGCACTTAGCAGGGATGAGTACGTACCGCCAAGGCAAAGAACACACACACAAAATCCTTGATGTCGTGGTTGTATCTCCAGAGCCACCAATGAATCAGGACCACCGCGGGCACCACAGGATGAAGCACCGAGAAGGCTGGTGCTTAATGAAGCTGCAGCAAACACGTACGGGCTCAGGACAAGACAAAAATCACCTCGGTGGCACCTACGCCAAGAGCAGACAGCAGATGAGCAACTTCGGAGACCACCGCTATTTCCACCTCTCCCGACCCGAGCTCAAGCCTAATTGCGCTCGCTGAAGAGCGATTAGCAGTTGTGTGGACACTAAGTGCCCTGTCGATGCGACCAAAACAGATTTGCTCTATTCAGAGCAACTACTTTGGGATGTAGCTGTGAATCTGGCAGGAATCAAAATAAATCCCATACATTTAAAACACAAAACATCACCACAGAAAGGAGGGGTTGGCAGCACAGCCTTAGAAATAATTTAAAAGCCGCACGCTTTAACATTAGGCTTTCTAGAAACGGAGAGGCAGGCATCGCTTTCATAAAACACCATAAACCTGTAACAGGCTCCTTCTCATCCTTTACAGTCTCTAAAATGAACTTTTATGAATGCGAACGCTAACAAAACTCATCCCATCCATTTTTTCATCAGGCATCTATATAACAATCTATATTCAATTTTGAGAAAAATCCATATTTTTATGGGCATGTGTTATGAGCACTTGAGAAACAGCATGTTCTCAAGAACAGTTACAAACCACCGAAATAGAGGGCCAGGGCAGACTCCATCAAGCCAGGGGGTCCTTGCTAAGTGCAACCCTCACAGCTCCCACAGCAGGACCCGTTAGAAGCAGCATGTTCCCAAACGAGCATCTGCCCTTCTGCTATACCTGGAAAGTAAAACCCAAACTACCCCTTGTAGTCTCATTCCTCACCCTCATTCCTCACCAGTCTTTCCTCTTCTCGGTTTATCTCCCAACCTAGTTAAGCAGCGAGGACACGGGAGCCCGGCTGGCTGTCAGCCAGCTAAGGTTTTCAGGCTTTATTTTTAATGTCATCACCTACAAATACATTAGGTTTATTCAGCTTCCAATCACCTCATTAACTCATCTGGGAAGCATCTAACATAAATTCTACTTATAACAACACATTTGATAAGATATCTGTATGTTTTTACTTACTGCGTCACCTAAAAGGTAAATCCCAAGATGCAAATACCTGTCACTAGCTGTTAACCAGCAACTTCCCCCTCCCTATAGAGGAAGGAATTGCATTTCCTCTGATAACCTCTGACGTTACATGCAGATTGCGTGTGCAAATAATTTTAAGCTATGCTTGCATTTCTGAACCACCTGTCACAACTTTGTCAAAACCTTTACAATTTTCAATATATAGGTTCAAGAGAGGCTTCTAGTTCCAACTGTCCAAGTCATCAAGTATGTAAAGGAAAAGACATACTTGGAGTTGATGGTATAATCCTACCCACTGTATTCAAAATGCAGCTCACAATCTCCTTATGTTAAAGGGCTTCTCTTTCCCCGGGGGCCTTTCCAAGATTGAACGACCAGATTTGCTGCGCGCCAGGAGACAGCGTCACAAGTGAAGTATCTTGAGAGAAGGCTCCCTAGAGCTAGGGACTGTCTGGCGTAAGAGATCTCGTTAGACATCTTCCTCATTGCGCCTCGCCAGCACCACCAGCCCCAGCGGCCCATCCTCTCCAGACTTTACTGAGCAAGCAGACCTTGCTTAATATGACTTCATTTGCACTTCTTTTTGTGCATATTTAACTTTTATATGTTTATATTTTTGTAAGGATGATACTGGACTTGCACTCTATTGACAATTTTCTTTGAACATCTCCTCCGCTTTGACACCCGACGCAGTGGCGGAGAAAGAGCTGCGGCTGTGGCACTTGGGCAGGACTGTGACCTTGCCAAGTGCATCCACTTCTGCCCCTTACGCTCCCACGTAAAATCCCAGCACTTATCTGCCTCCCTGATGCTATTTAGACACAACAAATTGTGTCAAAAAGTGCCATGAAACTGCAAAGAATAAACTACTGCTAGCCTGAAAACAAGCAGTTACTCTACCTACCAGGCTTCTAAAACCAGAGGGAAGAAATATCCTGGAAAAAAAAAAATTACTCTTAGCTTCTTGAAATTCCACCAAAACTTTCAATTTTAGTATGACAACCCTAAAGTGTCACTTCAGAGGAAACCTGGAAACAGTTTAAATACCATTTTTTCCACCTTAAAAAAATACCTAGAGATATGTGACTTATCTCTCCTAACCCTACCAGAACAGACGTTCAGCTCTAGCAGAACAAGATAAGAAATCAAAATGGTCATCTACCTAGCGACAGCGCATAAGCACTGTATTTATTGGCACTTTCACATCCTGATTTCAGGCTAATCCCTGTCCCGTAGGAGAAAAAGCAGAGGTGACCATTTAAAAAATACTGCCATCAAAATGTCACAAAACAGAAGAGAACAAATGATGCCCCTGCGAGAGATCTACTTGCCTGCATCTTTGCTGGCATTTACAAGCTGGCGCGCGAGGAGCACCATCGCACTCGCATGACTCACGCCGCTGCTCCAAGCGCAGACACGCTCCCGGGCAGCGCGATCCGCTACCTGCCTCCTTGCAGCCCACGACAGTCCCACCACTTTGCAGAAAAGCAGTTGGGCGACACTCGCCTATAATTAAACCCCAACAATTAGCTGGAATCTCGGCGGGACCAGCGTGTCACCTGTTAACAGGGCTCAGTGAAGAAGGGCTAAAACTAAGCGTGGCAGATGGAGCTATATATCCCGGCCATCTCTGGAGAGCAGATTTGTAATGCAAAACACCGAATTCAAGATGCGACCCATGGATACAAGGAAGCAATCAGAACCAAACTGATTAAACAAGGCCCAGGCCTCCACGCGGCACACTGCATACTAAGCAGGAGCCCGGTGCCTCGGAGAGGGGAGCAGACGGCACGGCGAAGCACCGGCCGGCCACGTTTCCAGCCCGCGTTATCGCTGCCTGGCCAGAAGCATGAGCCAGCATCTCTAACGACTCAGTGCCAAACTCATCTGCCTCCTACGTGCATCTACTGCAGTGAGCTCGGTCACATGAAAACCCTGGTCTGTAGGAGCTGTCTGGATTTTGGGGCGGGGGCAAGGAAGGATTTTTGTTTTGTTTCAACCGGCAAGTCCATGAAAATGACGTTATGACCCGCACTGCCAATTACAGCTGCACTTGTCAAACCCTCAACCTCAGATTCGCAGTATTCCAGGTCAGGAGATCACTGCAAATTATCGGTCTGACTTCTTACGTCCCTGGAGACATTACATTTCATCCAGTTATCATTATCCTGAGCCCATATCCTGCTTGACTGAAGCACCTCTCCAAAATTTGGTCCTGAAGGAAACTGGACTGGTGCCAGAGAGAGGCACCGAGAAGCAGAGGGGCTGCCTCACCTCCTGGCTGCTTCTGCAAGATTTCAGCTTCCTTTCACCCGAGTGTTTCTGGCTGCAGAGTGTAGTTGCACCTTCCCGCTCTGCCTTTCTCTGCTACATTAAGGGGTATTTTTAAATCCTCGCAACAGGAACTCTGCTTTCCCGTATCAGCGCTGATCTGACATTACAGACCTCCCACTCGTTTAGCTTCACCAGCTAATGGGAGAAGTGGTGCAAAAAAAAAAAAAAAAAAAAAGAGAAAAAGAGCGAATTAAATAGTCCTCTGTACTCTGACAGTCGCTTTCTTACTAAGACTCCACTGAAACACACACACACACACACACACACACACACTTTTCAGGCTCAGAGAGACCAGAAAAAAAAAGTAATTTAGACTTTCAACAGCTCCTCCAGTGAAACATACACAGAAAAAAGCCCTTAAAGCAGGATTTGCTCTGCTCTCGCTCAGGCAACAGTCGCCCCTTGGACGGCCGCACCACACGTGCTCTCCTGCTGCCTGCCAGCTCCCTCCCCGTGTCGTGTAGCCCTACAAGAATAAACATATTCTGACACGCACCAGAAAATGAGCCGAGACCAACTAAGCTACAAACAGAAAGGTTTACGTAGCACATTAGACACCTTTATAGCATGTAGATCCCACACCAAAGTTAGCTTTTTAATTTGGGGAAAGAAGAAAAGCATAACAGGTCCCTGTGTCTCAAGGCAGCGAGCACCTGGGGCAGGGTCCTGATGCTCACCCACGTAAGGTGCAGTAACATCAGCTCTGCACGAAGCGTTTGCGAGCGACTCCCATCACCTTGGGGTGATGAGCCCCAGCTGGTACCGCACAGGCTCCTGGGAGTCCCACCCCGCAGCTCAGGAGCAGCAAACCCAAGGATGGTTTCACTAACGCCTTGCAAGCATCGCTGCCCGGCCTCCTTTCCAGGGCATGGAGTGACACCAAGATAAAGGATCGGTTACAGTGACACCCGTATTCCACAGGTTCCCCCCGCATGGCAGAGACTGTGTCCTGTGTACCAGGCACCATCACAACCTTCAACCTCAGAGAAGGCAGGATCTTCCCCTTTCTCTTTGAGGGGGAAGACTCTTTGACTTCTAGCTTTGGAAGTGCGTAACATGCTGCCTTCCTGCCACAGGCCAGGGCTTCCCTGACTGTACACGAGCCAGTACTACAGATATGGACAACGCACCAGAAACCACGGCCAAGCCTCTCTGCAACGCACTGAAGGATCTTCACGTGGGAGATGGTACATAAGCAAAGCAGGAGCTGATAAATAACTTAAAAATCACCTTTTAATGATCAGCCTCACCATGAAGACTACCTCAGCACCGCAGGCTGTAGACTTTGTGAAGATATAGGAGTTTTGCTTCATTAAAATTTTTAATAACAATGTAGCTATATAGCCATTTAATAAGTGCAGCTATGGTAAGTTCTCAGAATAAAGTACTTACTATTTCTATATTCTAGTGCTTTTCATGTGTAAGAGTCTATCCATTTGAGATTCAGCATAGGTCTGTGCTTGAAATTAAAGAAAGCACCCCCTGTACTTCCTTTTCGAGAGCAGGGAATAATCAGGCATTTTTCACCAAATATGGACAACTATGGGATTTCAGCACTATTCAGCAGTAGGGTTTTGATAATGAAATAAGAAAGCATTCCTCAAGGTTTAAAAAAAATCTGACTGCCTTCTCCCACGATTTTTTCTGGCCCTCTAGAAGAAATTAAGCTGATGCCTCCAAAAGACCAGGTAGACTAAAGAGGTTTCTCCCAATTCACCTTGGAACACCATATTGTTGCTCTTGCAGAGACCCCGTTGTCTTGCGCAGCAATACTGATTAGATCTGAACTTAGGCATCGGTGAATGCATTTTCTGAGTATCTATAAAGACCTGTTGAAGATGAAATTTTTATCACTCTTAAGTCTTCACTGCAGAGCCAGTTTATGCATCTTGAGGTTATCCCCACTTAGATACCGAGCATGTTGAACAAAAATCTTAGCAAGAGTTTTGTCTGTAAACCTTTATAAGCAATAATGCTGCTGTCGAGAGCGCAACTGAGAGCCACCTGCCCACGATCTACAAAGCAGAAGAATTTCACTCGAATGAGAAACCATTTTTCAATTGCTGCTTTTGTAATCCCCAAACTCTTGAAGAAAATAGGTCAGTGCGATATTCACACCTTTACTAGTGTAATCACATTCTTTATAATAGAAGACAGCTTCTAATTTTCTTTGATTCCAACCCTACTAAAACCACAGAAAGTTCTTTTAAAAGAACATGAACCTCACACACGAGCAGAGGTGAGCGCTAGCTGGAGCAGGGGCCAGGAGCCATCACTGTGCTCTGCAGTGGAACCCAAGATACTCATCTCTTGAACAGAGGTTGTAATTTGAAAAGCAGCTCGTGCAGCAGCCTCAGCAGTCCATAGGTCTGAGCCCTGTCGCTGCATCACCTCCCCCAAACACTTCAGCACAGCCTCGTGTAGCACACTGGATGTGATCCCAGTTAAAAGTAAACACAAGAGAGGTTAAAAAAAAAAAAAAGGGAGAAAAAAAAAAAAAAAAAAACGAACACCTCCCCCCCACACATACACACACAAAAACGACCAAGAAAAGCATGCAATTTTTCTTAACCCGAAGCAGTCTCCTGCTCTGATTTATTGTGCAGCTGCTAGTGACAGAGCAGGTTTGGAACAAGCCGGCGGAGATGGGCAGGGACTGGATCAAGGCCGAGCTGCCTCTGGGAGAAACACTCCAGCTCCACACTGCCAGCCAATTACTGGCTACTGTGAAGTATTTACCAACCTCGACAAAAGATTTTAATGGAGTATTTAGATCGATTTTCTTTTGCAAAATAATCTTCCACCCAGGGACTATGGTTATATTTCAATAGCAGCTGGAAAAGTTTGCGGCAGCCTCCCTTCTCTGAAGCGAGCAGCCTCTGGAGCAGGCACCGGCGTGCTCCCACCGTCCTACCCGGCTGCCCCCGCGCTGCAAACTTTGCAGAGGCAAAATGCTTTGCTACCTGTTCAGAAAAAGAAATTTCTCACAAGCACCGCCTTCTAGTACAGCAAGGATTTCTAACCATGTTTCCCATGCAAGTAAGTGCCAGGTGCTTCCACACCTTTTGTGAGGGATTTACTAGAAAAGGAGAAGGAAGATTTCAGGATTTTGCAACTCACCCAAGCTAAGTTGCTTCAAGCAGCACAGCTACATCCGATAAAGATCTATTAGAGAGGATGGCCCCTCTTTGAGGAGAAACCTTTGCGGATTTGTCTCCTTTCTGAGGCAGAGCAAAGACCCTGTCTCTGACTCCTCGTTTGATCTGGGGCTCAGGCTGCTCACAGCGAGGAGAAGAGGCAGGACCTGTAATCCCCCCGCAACCATGGAAGAGCACGTTACCCTCTTCAAACCTTTTAAAGCCCTTTCCTATTTATTTCAGCAGAAGTTTCCAAACGAAGCATTCAGTCCGAATCAGAGAATCACTCGGCACAGCTGGCAGGGACAGCGGTGCTGGCACATGCAGGCAGTCCCGAGATGATAATTCCTGGACAACTGGGAAGCCCCCAGGCGTTCAAGGCAGTAAGGCAGGACTAATTTACCCAAAGACTTTTTCAGATAGCTTTAACAGTATGCTACAAAAGCCACTGTTAATTAGGATTTTTACCCCCAGAGAGTCTACAAATTAAAGGTCATCATACCTTGCATAAATACATAATTTAACTGTGGAACAAGAGAGATATCTGATAAAATATATAACATGAACTATGTCCTTCCTCACTCTCTGGTGATAGAAGCATCAGGTTTCAGCAACAAATATATATTCATTCTGAGCACTTACTTGTTCCTAACTAAAACGTCAACATTTCTATAGACTAGCTTATTGATCAAAATAAGAAAATGCCTCTCAGGCAACTTCTTTTGTTTTGAAATAACGAGATGTTAATCTTTACTTGTGACATACTTTTTATTCCTGTATCATAAACAAGTTTAATATCAACTTCTCACACCCTCTTTGCACAATCTGTTTCTTCAGCATCCTGCCATGACTTTTGCTCCTAAGTTCAAGAGTGGCATGAAAAGTATCTCCTCTTAAAAAAAAAACATTATGCCTCATTTAAAATTGTCACAGTTTGTCTCAAAAGTACACAACAAGCTGCATTATACAGCTTTCCTACACTGTGCCACTGACTTTATAATTTCCATAAATTCCAGTGAGAAATTATTGGTCTGTCAATCTTTTCTCTCCCACACTCTGGATTTTGGAAGAATGCATTGAAATAGCTGATTTACTAATTCTGCCCAAGGTACCAGCTCAGTAGCATATGCCACCTAGCCCAGGAGAATTTTTCACATTTAAATCTGCAAAATGCAACTAAAAAGCTAGTCTAAATTTAGTGCAGGCCAACCAAAAAGGAACGCACGCTTTCTGAGGGCATGGGAGAGGTCTGTTATCCGTACAGATGTGACCCACATATTTCACCTACTCCAATAACAGGTGCCACTAGGTGTGCAATAAAAGTATTGAAATATGGATATACACAGGGGCTACTATCTCTTAGTCTGACTACCAGAGACTCCATTAAGGTCATAAATATAGTGATAGCAGACAAGAAGTTCAGCAGAGGCATACGTGTTCTCCCAGGCTCCCAGTAGGAGAAAATGCTCTTAACAACTACCTGTGGGATTACGAAAATAGGCTACTTAAGTATCTGGGGCTATTAGGGACATTGTACTGCCTGGCAGATCCGTGCGAGGGCTCGTGTGATTTCTTCCCAGGAAATTGCACGTTCTTCTCCCGTTTGCACGCTCTGCCTTGGCATTTTTTCTTGCTCTACCTGTGAAAGAGCTGCTCTATCAGTGTTTATTACCAAATTCAACATTTTGCCTCTTTCTTCCATGATGGGCATGTCATCGACAAAAAGCTCTCTTTTCATATCAAAAATACATTGCACAAACTTATTAGATTCACAAGTTGATTTTCGAGGGGGGTCTGTAAGACCAAGGAGCATAAGATGCATCCAGTTAACCCAAAACTACAGATGTTTTAGGTTTTTGAGGGAAAGAAAAAAAAAAAAATCATTCTGAGGGACTAGCACACAATCCTTGCTAACAACTACAAAAAAACAACCAGTGCAGCTTAGTGAAACTACAAGACTCCATATTAATTAAAGGCAATTATAATGTATATGTAAAGGGCACAGCATTCTGAGTGTTAAATCACCTTTAATTATATTTTCGGGATTTATAACATTGACATTTGAATTCCTAACACTACGTTGCTGCACCACGTTAAATATAATATGTAAACAGCCCTATTCTTAATCACCTTGAAGGCTTGCAAAACAGAGCCGTGTTTGAACACATTTGTCTTCTTCCTCACACCCCTTCAGCTCTGCGCAGGGCCACAATGTATATTTCTGCAGCCATAACCGGTCACCAAAGAAACAGCCTGGGTGCCAAAAGCAGGATTTCGGCTGGCGGAGCGGGATGAGGAAGGTGGTCACAATGTCCCCATTGTGGGCCCGGCCGCCGGACAGCGCCGCAAGGCGCTCATGCGCTGC
The DNA here is from genome assembly GCA_034781795.1 of Crypturellus tataupa. NCBI lineage: Eukaryota > Metazoa > Chordata > Aves > Tinamiformes > Tinamidae > Crypturellus > Crypturellus tataupa. Next base: position 7,588,951 of record JAWLRI010000763.1, read on the forward strand.
ATCCGCAATGAATGGCCGGGAAAGCCACCCAAAGGGACCCTTTGTTCCCTTTTAACTTTTGTTCCTGGTACTAATGGCCTTTTAAAACCGTCTGGGCATTAATCTTGGGCAGAAACAAGAGAAATGACCAAAGATACTTGGCTGGATTTTCATCCCTCCAAGCAGGTCAGGAAAAAAAAAAAAAAAAAAAAACCACGATATAGTGGGGGAAAAAAAAAAAAACTATATTATATATAATCTTTTCTCTTTAATCAATTCTCTCCAAGTTGACAATTTTTTATTTATTACCAAGGCTTGGAAAGGAACGTTTGCAGCGTGGTTAATGTGCAGCCCTGAAGCCAATCTCAAATTCCTTCCTCAATAAGGGCTTTGGGGAAAGAAAGAAAAAAAAAAAAAAAGTTTACATACCAGAGGCCTTTTCTAGTGGAGTCAGCTAACACTGTTCACACGGCCAGGAAGAAACACCCCCTTCCTTGTAATTTTGTCGCTTAAAACTTCTTGCAAAGAGCTACGGTTTCTTTCCAGCTAGCCTGACGCTCTGCTGCAGGAGCGTCGAGAGACGGTGTTGGTTTTCAGATCTTCTCCCCTACTTAACAATGCCTTTTTCCGTCCGTACTTCAAGTCGCCTCTTTATCGGGTTTCCCTGCTGCAGCCTACAAAGGTTCAATTCAGAAGCTTCCCCTGCTTGCCTGCTCTATCCAAAAGGTGTTACACTATTCTCCTGTCAAGTCACGCTTCAAATACTACAGCTGCTAAACATATATATAATATGTACACATGCATTATTAGAACTACTGACATGAACTCAGTAGTGACAAACGGATGCTGGATGTGTTTGAAAAAAACAATACTGCCTCATCCAGGTCCACTTCTGCCCCGACACAGAGGAGTTGTTTCTAGCTTGAGAAGACTTAACTCTGGAGAAGCAAAAAATCTAAGTTATAACATTTCAAACCAGCAGACTAAGAGGAAGCTGGTCATTGCTGCAGAGGGACCTACATTGCTGCGGAGGGATCTATGTTACTCCGGAGAAATCCAGAAATACCACACTAAGAACACTAAGAACTAAAAAAGTAGGTCTGGAAGGAGTTCAGACACTACCGGCCCATCATTTTTCTCCCCCACATTTTTGCAGCAGGATACACGTTGAAGGCACATGATCCTACTAGCAGAGGAAGGCAGAAAACAATGCCTAGCTAAGATCTTGACACTGGGTTTGCACAAAGCACAGGGCAAAATGCCTGACAAGTCAGGATTCCTTTACTTTTCCCTTGATCATCTGAAAAAGGTGCCAAACAGGATCATACCTCCACAGATCAGATAACAAGCCATTACCTCACTCGCACGAGCAACACTAAAAGGTTTGATCCTACATTAGAACTGCAGCGGAGAAAGCGGCCCCACAATGTCAGCTAATAATGTAACAGCCGGTGCATTTTTTCCTTGGGAGAAGGTGTATCGCTTAACACCAGCGCTCACTGAAGGGCTTCATTTGTATCTGCCATCACTAAGTACCTCACCATCTGCAAATGGGATGGTTTTATTGTTTTCAAATACACAGAAGCAGGTATTCCTTAATTACACTTTAAGCCAAGAGCAGAGGTCGTGTATACACTCACAGCAGAGGCAGCGATCCAGGCACTGCGCGTTTCGCAAACAGCTCCCATAACTTCGGCAATTACCAGTAGACCTTTAGACTTACGCATCTCCTGGCCCCTTACGTATTGGGAAAATATCATTAAAGCTGCTCTTCTCATCAAACTGCTTATATAATGGTTAAAGAAAGTGTGGACCTACAATTCTCTTCTTCAAAACAAATGATAAAAATCAACTGTTACTTCAGACTCTTAATCTTGGAAAGAAAATTTCTCTCTAATCAGAGACTACTAAATTTATTCTCCCTTTTATTAAAACAATGTATTTGCATAATCACAGAATTGTTTCAAAGAAATATTTTTATGGTATATAAACACAACAGTTGTATGTGTTCAGATATGCTGAATTAGATGAAATTTTTTAATAAGAAAAAAATGTAAGTAAAGTTTTACAATTAACATCTGCTTTATCTTTTTTTCTGCTAAGATGACATTTAAGTTATATGCATATATCAGAGTGCTTTATCACACGATGCCATTTTCCCTGGAGCGTTCGTGTCTCACTTCAATAAAATATCAGCACACAAGGGCTTGAAACAGGCTTTACCTGCAGCGGAGACAACTCCCAGGCTATCAATTTGTAAAAGCATTAGAAAAGCAGCAAGAACAATATTGACAGATGGCCTCTCCCACACTTTCCCTGCAAAAGACTTTGCTCTGGCACCACCTTCCCCACAAATTAGTCTTTGGGGAGTTGATAGATAATGATCCACTTCAGTCTTTCAGACCTCAAAAAGATTGGGTATGGGGTATTTCAGCATTTTTTTCAGTAAGTTAGGCTCCAAATAATGCTTTCTGGGAAAGATAAAACCTGGCCATCAGTGTAATTAATTTCTTTCTCTAGAACTACAATATTTCAGGGTTTTTAACTCACTTTGTTCTACATACAGAGTGCAATTTTCAGAACTCTGAGGCTTAACAACCACAAGTGAAATCCACAACCGACGTCCGTCCAGAACTAGCACTTGGGCTGTTTGACCACTGAAGCTTTGGCAAGGCAGTTACCACTTAACAGCCTCCTCTTTTGTTATAAGTTACCTTTGTGTTATAAGTCATTTTTCTATTCTCTCTCTCAGAGGCAACAGGTTACACCTTTGGGTCCTCTTGCAAAGAAGCCACCCTGCTATTAGCACTATAAAATAAAGCACAAAAGCAAAACAACAAAATACTAACTCCGAGTGACAGGACAGTGTCCGTCCTTTCGTTTCCAGGAGGCAGCCTGGAAAGTACTTGGGGAATAGCTACCTACTCCCACCTCATCCACAGGCTGCGGTTTTAACCTCGTGGCTGCTTTTAGACCAAGGGCTACCAAGCAACTCTACTGAGTGCTCCCCATCTTGGACATCAGCATCCTTAGAGGCACAAGGTGCATCAGCCCTGCTGTCATTACCAGATGTGTTTAATTACCATGACCCACCAGCAACCAGGGAAGGGCTGCAAGGCACCTGCTCTTCAAAGGCAAGAGGCAGCACAGAACATTTCAGCAATTAGAGACTGCTAAGCATTTCACCATCTGCAAAGTCATCTGAATGAAGCAACTTTGGAAAAAAAAAAATCAGTCTTCTCCAACCAAGCCACCCATACATGCACCTGCACTGACTACCACCGTAGTATCTCCTGCATCTCCGTACCTGTGGTCTGCTCATACAAAGTAAACGCAAAGAAATCTGGTCAGACAAGAGCGCTCATGGGTGGAAAGCATGGCACATACATGCACAAAAGCAAACAAACCCAACAGTTAGTTAGCTTGATTGTTCCTGCAAACATAACACTGAGAACAAGTAAATCCCCTAACTGCTCATATTGTAGGAATACAAAAACAGAACAATTTCACAGTGCAATGGAAATAAATTTCTTAAGGGTCCAGCAGAAAAACAGAGCCATCCATAGAAGGCGGGCACAAGCAAACGAGCCTGTAAGACACCCAAGGTCTCCAGCAGATCGGAGCCTTGCAGATCAATTAGGCTATTATATAAGGGCCACAGCTGCTACCGTCTGCTCTCGTGCCAGGAAGCAGCAGAGGGCTTGGAAGCAGCACCGTGTCCCTGGGTGACGCTTGTGCCAGCCGTGCCGAGCGCCAGCACGAGTGCGGCGCTTTTTGAACCAAGCTGTACAGCGCCATCGGATTTATCGGAAAAACAGGCTTGGTCAACTCTGTTTCAGAAAACTCCAGCTCTGGTGTTTGTTCTGATGGTGGCTCCTGCTGTGTGGCCCATGCACTATGAGAGCAGCCTCTCCGCCAGGAGGGCGAAGGCTCCCTGCCAGCCAGGAGGGGACCAGGGACTCTTCCTCCTCCTCCTCCTCCTCCTGCCCAAGAGGGCAGAGGTAGCTGGTCACAAGCAGCAGGGGCACCCAGCAGGTAGGTACTGGGGGAGCGGGTGCCACAGGCCACCACTGCAAGATGGGGGAGATCTCACAAAGCACCCAGAGGCTGAAGCGTTCTGCTGTCCAAAGCCTGGAAACAGACGTTCAAAAAGTCTTTCCTCAATCCCAATAGCTATCAAGGTTTTCCCTTTTCACATCACTCTGTCTTGCTCTGTTTTCATTCTGCTCTTTAAAGGCACATTGAAACCTCACAACTTAGCACTACTGAGCAAGAATTTAACAGATCCTCTGCGCTTCAGAAGAGGCAGCCAAACTACACAAATTACTCATTTTCTACAGCCACTGCCATTCTTGTAACAGCCCAACACACATCTAACACACAGACACCAACATGAATTAATTTAATCCACAGGTCCCTGAGCCACAGGATGAAGAACCTACTTTAACCCTACTCTGCTCCTGCAGTGACAAGAGAAGCTGTGAAGGAGCAATGAAAAGAGCTTGTTTCTTTACCTGAAAGCAGCCATAATTAGGAAATGATGGATGTCACCAGTAAAAGTGAGTGATGTTTTTCAGGAACTCTCTCATCTGTAACTGCACTGTTTTCAGATAAAATAACCCTTTCTGTCAGACAGTGTCAGGAATGTCTGCAGCCAATCAGTCACTCTGCTTTCCAGCAAAAAATATGACGTACTTGTCACAACATCTATAGCACACCTTTTATCAGCCCTTCCTTCTGGTATACTTCATTGGTTAGACTCTGACTCCAACAATACCAATAAATTGTACTATTGAGATAAACAGATAAACTGAAGCTTCCAAAAAACACAGCCCCAAACTTGAGGTGAACAACACAGCTTTTACAATAGCATAAAATAGACAGACACCATCTGGAGATAATGGCTGTAAAGTAAAACTCAGGAGAAAGCCCCTGATCATCACCTCTGCGTGCAGGCTGGCAAGGAAACACCAGTACAAGAGGCACCTTGAAAGAAAAGTAAGAGTGTTGAGCTGGATCATCACCACAGAACTTCACACTGTTGCAGCTTCAGTTACAACAGTTTAACCAATACTAACCTAGAAGGAAAGAAGTGTATGTATATATACACATATATATACACACACAGACACATCACAATTAATGCAGGTTAAACAGATGGTCTAAAGTCTCCAGTGCCCTGTGCAAGCACCAGGAAAGTCTGTGTCCTCGGGAGGCAGAAGAGGTCAGCCCCCTGCACAATGTCACAGCCATCGTGCGAAACAACTTCAACAGCAGCACCTCTGAGCAAGGTGGCCTTGTCAGCTTAATGGAATATGTAGAAGGAAAAAAAAAAAAAAAAAAAAAAAGACATAAGCATGATAAAAAAAAATGGAGACAGATAAACAAGACAGACCATTATTCTTTGAGAATGCTTGATGTGGTCATCTGTCAAGCAGCCCAGCTATGTTTTTAAATGATTAAATCAGACCTTGACAGAAACTTTAGTGTCAATTTCTCGACATTCTAACCCAGAAAAACCTTTCAAGAAAAACAACTGCATTGAATTGTTGATAAAGTTCATGACTGCAACTACCTCTCTGCATGCCAAATCTCCCTACCTTTGGAAGCCACCTTACAAAATTTCACAGAGCTAAAAATAAAGTTTTGTTACATAAGAGCCATTCCTGATCTTTAAACACAGCCAATGCATATTAATCTTTAACCACTGCATGTTAGAGATTACATATCCCCATATCCATTAAAGCTCGGAGCGATTAGTTTTGCAAAACATTAAGAAGAAATTGATGCTGAAGTCACTCATCACATGTTTTCTGTTTATTATGATGGGAAATAAGCCTCTCTGATTAGGTACATCTTTATTACATTACAAGGCTACAGCCTCCTTTGAACATTCAATCATGCCATTTGCTCATCAACCACGTGCTGGAAGCAAAGGTTTCTTGACAGCTAAGAAGTTAAACACTCGCCTCCAAAAACAACTAAATGCTTTTAACAAAACAAACTGCTGAAGTACTGAAGAAATCTAAACATTTGATTAATGGTGTTTTGTCTTGAAGCTTGATGAAGAAAACAAGCTTCTTCATGTCATTAGCAGACACTACTCAAAGGGAAACAATCTCAGTAATTAAAATACCTGCCCTTTTGAATCCTTGATTAACATCAACTACAGGAACAGCGCCACTGACTTATGCCTGAGACTTCAACAATTCAAAAATTTCACCCTCTAAATGTGTTTACAGATTCACAGAGTAAGACAGGTAGGAAGAAACCTCTGCACATCTCCAGTCCAACCCGCTGCTCAATGCTGAGCTAGCTTAAGTTAGATGGGTTTGTACAGAGCCTTTTCCAGATGATTTCTGAATACCTCCATGGATGGTGATCTCACTTCTATGCCCTTGTTCAAGCACTTGTCCACTCTCACTGTGAAAATTTTCTGCTCGTGTCTGCCTGGAATGTCACTTGCTTCAGCTTCTGACCACTGCCTCTCTGCTCTACTCTGTGATCCTCCAGAAAGAGCCTAACAACTGCCCTCTCTGCGGCCAGACAGAAGAGTGCAGCTAGATCCTCCGGCAGGCCCTCGCTTCTCCTGGCTAGGGAAGTGCAGTTCCCTCAGCCCCTACCTGTGCCTCTCCTACTCCCATCTCCCGGCCAGCCAGGCGGCTCTTCACTGCAGTCATTCACATTTTCAACGACTTTAATTCAGTGTCTCAAACTGCCACTCTCAACAGGGGCAGAGCCACCAGCTCTCTCCTGAAGCAGCTCTGCTGTAAAACTAAGAGGATTTCTAAGCCATTCCTTGGCCAAGACAAACAGCAGCTCAAGGCTCCTCGTCCACAGACTAATCACGCTACATCTTCCAAATCCCAGGCGCTTCCAGCAGATGTTTTCAGTCAACCCACATTCCCCCTCAAGGGCAGGGCTTGCAACAGGACCTAGCTTCCCAGCCAGGACCCGAGCAGCACCGACTCGAGCAGCATCATTACCTCACACATAATTATAGTCCCGTTAGCATATTCCTGATTAAGTTTATCCTTTTGGCAACTGCATCACACTGTTGGCTTGCATATAGGAGTTGATCCACTACATGGCCCCAAGCGCTCTTTTGGAGTTGTGCAACCTAGCCATATAGTATTTTGTAGCTCCTTCTTTTAACTCATTATGTTATATGTTGCAGGTCTCAAAATGCTTTTTCAATTTATCAGAATTTTTAATTCCAAGCTGTGCCTCAAAACACTTGCAGCTTCCTTGCAAATTTGTAAGTATTCCCTTGTCCGCATCAGTAAAGAGAACTGCAAACACAGCTCAACCCAAGACAAACAGGGGCGCGCGCAGACGATTCTATGTTCCATCCCCCAGTTCCTTGATTTTCCCATTAAGTTATGGGTAGCTACTCTTCAAACAAGGTCTTTAAGCAGTTATTTGTGTACCTTATAATTAAATATGTATATTTCCCTATTCTACGGGAACACTACAAGAGGTTGTCAAAGCCTTACTGAAGTCAAGATACATCACAGCTACTGCTCCCTCGTTCCTTATCTTATTAACCTCCAGATTCCTAGAAACTGATTAATAATTTGGTTCATTTCTCAACACATCACAGCTGGGCTAACTAACTACTCTGTAATCCTCTGGATCTTCCTTTTCAAAAGGCAGGTACTGCACTTGCCCTTTCAGTCCTCCAGGACCTCTCCTGCTCTTCACAGTTTCTAAAAGATAATTGTAAATGGTTCAAAGGTTGCTTGGCTAGTTGCTCATGTACCCTAGAGCAAATTTCAACAGGTTCTGACTATTTGAATACACCTATCTTATCTGCTTTTTTTTCATCTATTCTTTTCCTACTCTGCACTTTACGCCTATCACCTTGTTTAAATTAATTTTAATTAATGTGAAGACACACTCAAGTAAAAGAAAAACTACATGAAACCCATCTAGTATTTTAAATTTATAGCACAAAACTCCAGACTGTTATTCTTCTAGCATGACTGCTTTCTTAGAGTTGCAAAAGGACATTAAAAAAAAAAAAAAAAAAGAGTTCCAGACCAGCTAAAGGCTGTCAATGGCTTCTATATGGTTTATACTAACCTTCAGCTGAGATTTCTAGAGGGAAAACATTAAGAAATGTCAATAGCTCCTTTTTTGCAGGGAAAGATTTAAAAAGAAAATTAACCGCACTTTAAAAGGGACAGCTTCAATAGCTAAACCAGCCTGTTTTGGTTTGATAAATCAAGAAAGAAAATGCAGAGAAAATTTCCCCAGCAGATAAAGGATTTGATAATCAAATTCACAATTTCCTGCAGCAGGTCCTTAGTTACCTAGCAGTAATCATCGTTGGAGGTAGGGTACCAAATTAGACTGACCACTGGTCCAAACGAGCACAGCAAGTCCCACTTCTCTCTGAACACAAAGATATCTTGAAGCACATTAAAATTTTAATGCACCCACCTGTTAGAGCTGTAATTTACCTTTCATCAGCTGAAAATTACCATCCTTCTAGCTGAGACATGGTAGCTCATTACAGAAGCAGAGCTGGTTTGCTTCCATGCAAAGCAGAAGAGCCAACCTTAGGTGATCTTCCGTGATTTCTGTTTTGTTTTTCAGCAAAACAAACTAGCCACGGTTGTGTTGCTCTATTACCAGATCTCAGCTGAAGCCCAATACCCTCCTAAACTGCTCTGCTTCCATCCTCAGAGAGGCATCAGTCTCTGCTCTGTGATCCCCTAGGCAGAGGGCACGACGTTAATGGAGATCCTGGCTGTCATTCTCAAAAGCAGTTAGTGAATTAGAATGCCTCAATTTCTACTGTACCCAACCTGAAATCCTTTAAAAGGTCCAATTTTGAAGAAATGATGAACACTTCTTTTTCTTTTTCCTTTTTTTTTTTTAATCCTGTATCTGTTTTGCCTGAGGTTTTTATCTAGACACAGTTTTTAAAAATGCAATCATAATACCAGTTTAATAAGAAAAAAATATATTTTCTATTTTTGGTTCTGTCGAAGTTGCAACAAATTCATACATTCTTCCATTTATATAAAATACAGTAGTTTACTCTTGAATATGGATCTGTGAGTATTTTCTTACTGAATGATAAAGTAAAAAACAGTCCTCTCACAAATTACTATAATCTGATTTCCCTGAAATCTTTTTTGATGGACTTAATAACACAGCTTGGTTTCCAACAGTTAGGCCAAAAGCAAAACAAAAAAAGCCCAAAACCAAAACTCACCAATCCACATATACTTGTATTTGCTCCCAATGCAAGTATCACTATCAGTAATCCCTTTCATGCTGCTTGCCTCCACAGAAAAATTAATCATAATTAGCAGATTACTTGAAAATTATCCTTGAACAAATAATGAATAGAAAGCATGAAGAGAGAGAAAAGCCAGACCAAAAAACTGGTAATTTCCTATACTGCTGTTCCTTATTTTCCTACTGGAGAAATCAGGAGTCAGAGGAGTTTGCTATCATGTAGTTGCTCGGCAGAACAAACCTAGTCATTTCGGGTATCTTTAGAAACACCTGTTTTGCCCAGGATGTGCAATTCAAAGCACATTCATGCAGTAGGCAGCGCAGCACCTGGAAAACCCACAGCGGTGTCCCAGCTTGGGCACGAGCTCTTCGCTGCTCTCAGCAGTGTGTAGCTAACTAAGGGTGCTGCCATGGCAGCCCGTGGGCATCCGAAACTCCATGCGTATTCATACCCTTTTTTTTTTTTTTTTTAATTTTAATTTGCAAACCCATTCAGCTCTACTTCAAAACAGAAGCCTAACCAATACTGGATGGTTTCAACCAAGCCTATGCTGATACTAGATAGTACGAAACCAAGTTAATTAGAGTTAAATGTATCCTCAAAGGAGATCTCAGCCCCAAAACTTCTTATGCACATTAACTTATGTAGCATGTATTTTTAATGAGTTCAGCACTTGTCTCAGGTTTAAGAAACACACACATGGCGTGGCAGCTATTCAAATGCATTGCGCCAGAGTGCTTGCAAGTGCTGACTAGGTGGGATGACAAACTCACATTGCCAGTTATGGTGATTCTGCCTTTATTGCCTCACCTGCAGATAGCTTAAGTAATTAAAAAGTTAAAGTGACAACACAAAAGCCACCTACCAATATGTTGATTATATAATAGAAAAGGAAATGAAAAAAGACCAGAGGGCCAATACTTACATTCAACCTCACAAATATACTTAAATATTGTCGTATCGCCAGCTTCCATGCAGTGCAGTTAAAACATATAGCTTCAAAGCAGAAACAAATTTTACTAGTCCAAATTTGAAGCCGGGAACTCCACCCTTCCCTCTCCACACGTATTCTCCAACACATCCAATGTGAAACTAGGTAAATCGCCCACAGTCCTGCCCTTTGGGCACCAATATATTAAAGCACTCAAGTCATTTTAGAGATAAAAGGACTTGTAAAGACTCCGTGTCAATTCTCATATTCCAAGTCCAAAAACCCATATACAGCCATACGTAAGGAACGCCGAACTATGTCAGCGGGTTCAGCTGATAACCTTTGGAGGCTGTCATTTAACATCCAGCTAGGAAATATTGCTGACCAAATTAAAGTGAAAAGTAATGGGTAATTCATTGTTTTGTATTAAGCATTAGTGTGTTGCAGCCAATTCAGTGTAACACACAATCAAATCACTCTGAATTGCATAAGCTTTGTGCCAGGGTGTTGTACAAATACATAACCTATATTACAGAAAAGCCTTTAAATGAGAACATATTATCACAACACATTTTCCAAAATGCAAATTAGTTCAAAAATAAAGAGATTCAAAGAATGAGATGACAGTGTTATCTGATGACAACTGTGCCTCTATTTTAGTCAGAATGAAGAAAACTAACCATGTGCAGAAGTCTGTTTTAACTGTGATATCAAAATGTCCAACTTTCGGTGGTAATATTGCACATTAAAAAAACAAAAGTGCAACGACAAACATTTTTTCTAGCAGTAACTATTTCACAGGAAAAACAGTGGCTTTTTTATTTTTTAAAGTAATCTCCACTTCTCCAAGTTTAATAACTTCAGGGTTGTAACATTAAAAATCAAAACTTCATGTATTTCTACATAACCCTGAAAGAGTGACCATACAACCATTTTAACTTAAATGAATGTCAGAACAACGCTTCAGGATGTAATACAGTCTCCCAAATCCTGAAAGCTTAATCTGAATTCTGCTAATCTAGGTTACAGTTTATCTTCAGGGGGTCTCCTGTAAAATCATTCCTTGATACTTTAGATTCAGCCTGACGTGATTGAAAAGGCATCTTTATCTTTCTTCTCCCGTTCATTTGGGCAGCAAAAGGAGATTTTTCTTGTGGGTTCTCCTGCCTCCCAATCAGAACAGATGGACTTTATTAAAGAAATGTTTTTTAAAGAAAACCCTACAGTTAAACTATGACCTAGATCGGTGAGATTCTGCCCAATTTATGCAGTTAAAATAAAATACTTTAGAAGATGTTATTGCATGCCACTCAGACCACACTTCCAGTGCATTTTGTATGGGCCAGGTCTGTCACATTTTGTTTACAGGAAACCTGAATTTACACTAAGAGCAGCAGAACGACTTTTTGGGGTCAGCTGAAAACATACATAACTTAACAAGAGAAAAAGGCGGGGGGGGGGGGGGGG
>JAWLRI010000763.1:7600590-7623371 GCA_034781795.1 Crypturellus tataupa
CCCCGCTGCCCCCCCCCCCCCAACCCAGGAGGCCATTGAAGAGAACTGCTTGGCTGAACAACAGCATGACCACAGCCAACAGCTCAGGTGCTGCACAACCCGCTCCAACGCACTTCTGTTTCCAGGTGTAGCCCCAGACCAGATTGGTGGTAGCTCCTAAGCTCTGTGAAATGCAAGGCTCCCGAAACCAGCCCTCCCGTTTGCGCCATCTCCGCACAACACACTGGGCCGCACATGCTGCCGCTCAGTCCCATCTCCACAGGGTTTGCCAAGGGCCCAATCCAACTCCATCCGTGCCCAAAAGCCCTTGCAGCCCGCGCTCCCCTCCAGCTTCACTACCCTGCTGTTCTCACCTCCCCAGGACTGCGCTGGCACTGCTCTCCAACACACATGCACAGGGACATACTCGCCGCCTAAGTGCTTCAGTTTCCACTTAAGCAACAAGACCGGCTCCTGGTTTTAAAGAAACCTTGTTCACTTCATCCATCGGCATCTTAGCTAATGAGTTTTAGCTTCCCTTCTGCTCTCAACAAATACAGGGCTGAGTAATGCACGGCCTAATTGACTGCTAAGGTCACTGGCCAGCTCTTTAATCTTATTTAGTACACTTTGAGACAGTTCATGAGTCATTAGGGCTTCGTTCTTGGGGACACAGAGGCACGTAATATACATTAATAAAGAGCATAAATATCATTCTATGTGTGCATTTTACAGAGCGCAAAATTAGAAAGCTGGCATTAAATATTTCTTTGCAGTGTTATCATTTTAATAATGTTGCTTATTTTAATAGACAATAAAAATATTTAATTGTGAGAGTCTGCTGGTGTCTTCATAATTTGTGATGTTGCTGTAGCTTGAAAAAAATGTTAAGGCAGCAGAAGTCATGCTTTACACTCTAAGGGAAAGAAAGGTTTAAGGGAGAGCTATCTTAAAACCTCCTTATTGAAGGGGAGAAAAAACCTCAATTTGTTATTCATGAGAGTTGAATTTATGAGGTAAGTGATAACTCCATGTGCGCACATGTGTCAGGAACTTTGCGATAGTTTTAAAAGGAATCAGCACTACTAATAAGGCACCAAAATCCGATTTCTGGGAGAATCTGGGAGCTCAAAGCTGAACATTTTAGCTGGTTTGGAAAGACCTTTGAAAACAGTAATCATGCATAAATGTGCTTGAGAAACTTTACACCTGTCTTGACACGAATCAGATCTTTGCATGGATGATGAAATTCTTGGCATTGCTTTAGGTGATTGAGATGGCATTAGGTTAGGCAGAGGAGGAATTCAACAGCCACAAGCCCAGACAGGTAGGATAAAGGAGTTACTGACTCAAAAAAGTATGACAGCTTATCTGTTTAAAGTCTAAACACGTTAATGATTTAACATAAACAGATCTGCTGATATTTTTAGAAAGGCATTTCAACTCCTAAGTAACAATGTTAAAAAAAGGACATCAGTAACACTAGTCATACTTTCCACAAGTCCTCCCAGCCCCTTGCAGACTGTTTGTACAATAACTCGCAACAGGAGACAAAAAACAAGCCCCAAATCACCACCCAAAGGCAGGTCACTGGGGTTTCCATCTGGACCATAAACAAGTTGCCAGGATTTTGACTGCTGGCTGGGCCAGGAACTCCTCCTGCAACCTTTTGCTGCAGGTTGCACTGTGCCTCAGTTCCCAGTCTGTAAAATATAATGATAATGTTTTCCTACCTCACAGGAACGTTCTCAGAATAAATCCATAAATGCCTGGGAGACACTGAGATACTGCTGTGACAGAGGCCATAAAAACACCTAGAAAAGAAAGAACAAACAAGTCTCATAAATGACCACAGCAGCAAAGAAATTCACATATAAAGTAGGAAAAGTTAAAACTTTTCTTAGTGACATGAATTCTCCATCCTAGGGAAAAAAAAAAGTGCTTAGGTCCAAGCACATAGACCCAATCCAGACTAAAAACAAACAAAAAGTGAATGCAACGGACAAGTTCCCCATTCCCACTTCGACACCATCCCATCATGATAACCCACCGTCGTACACCCCCATGACAACGAAAGGGGGCTCCTTCCCACAGCTTCAGCCCTCTCACAAGCACCCTGAGCACCAAGAGTCCTGCCCAGAAAGCTACCAGCTTCCAAGGCATGGATGTTTTTCTTTAGTTTCCACATCTGATATCGTATCTTCTACTTTTCAGACTAACATTTATTCCAAAGTTTTTACCCACTTGCTTGCAATTTAACACTGATCCTGCAGCTTATATGCTCAGTGTTTGTTTCCCTGGTGTATTTATAAAGAGGAATTATACCAGCTCCCTTTCAGTACTCATTTACCACCCAAACTGAGTTCTTTGTGTTCTCTCTCAGGTGGGATCTCCATTCTTAGGATCATCCTTCCCCCTCACCCCTTTACTCCACTTTGCATTTTCCCCCCCTACACAGTCACACTCGTGACTCACTGCCATCTTGTGACTATGTAAAAACTGAAACATGGTTCTCCAGCATTTCTAATTGGTTATCTCCTCCATCCCACCCATCCTGGAGCAAAAATTTCTCTTATCAATTCCTCCTAAGCCTGTGAGCTCAAATGCTAATGCTAAGGTATGTCCTATTTCCATTGCTCCAGGTCTCAAGTTTCTTCCATGAGACATCTCAACCCTGTGTAGTAGTGGCCATGCCTCCCACCTCTGTTGTCCTTTGAGCACTGTGCTCAATGACACTTCCCAGGTTACCAAGAATGTGCGTAATCTTCCCCAAAACAGACTTATGTTCAGCCTCAGTTCAGCTAGGTAACAGGCGGTTTGAGCTCGATTACATCGTTAAGTGTTCTCTAAAATGAGCCGAACGAAGACTGTCCTCAAAAGGATAAATGATTCAAAATTATGCTAATGGTTGAAATGCATTACTTAGCCTTTATCATTTACTAAGTACTCTTTTTGTACACAATTTCAGTACTTTTCAAAGAGCGTGATAGCACCCTAAAATCAGGGTATTTGACAGTTGCTGTGTCACACCGACTCAGTGCTGAGACAGAAGCAATGCCAACTCACTCCAACTCTGAAGTTTTAAATACAGCTCAGACAACCCACCAGCTTGCTACCAAAAAAGGAACACATGTACCCATGTGCACTCGTGAACCCTGCGCCTACCCTCCGGATCACGCTCAGCTCAGAGAATCTGCCCAAGCTGAGCTCAACCGACCAGCAAAAACCCATTCACTTCTCTGGGAAGAGGGCAGTTCACTTCTCCCAGCGCAGCGACCCAGTCTGGGAGCGGGACAGACGAGCACCAGGGCGGTACAAGGGGATTGGCAAAAGCTCAACCCTTCCATTGGCAGGGGGCCATCAGATCAAACTCAGTCATATCGTGAAACCTCATAGGGAATGAGAAAACGATCACCTTTTCAAGGACTTGTTTCAGTGCGAAGCTGTGCTTTAATAACCTTCACAAATAAATATATTATGCAATTTTATGTTATGCAGCATTGACTTCAATGACTCTGTAGCAGTGCTTACTCTATTGTATTTACTTCTAGCATACATTTGCAAGGTTTGCTGCAGTCATTCAGAGCATGCTCCTGCCCTAACTCCGAGGTCTTACCCTGTCAATACCCACTCAGAATACAGTTCTGGATGTTTTTACCCCCTCCAACTTTGATCACACTGTCCCTGTTTCTTCATCCCCTGCAAAAATCCCTCACATGCTGCACGTGGTAAATTCTTTGCCCTTGTATATAGAACTCCAATCTTCACCCCCCCAGCATCTCTCAGTATTAGTAAATCCCACCTCCAGTTATCTCATACTGTCACACTCTATCCTTCAGGTCAGTATTTAGGGAGACAGGGAAAGAAAGAAAAAACACACAGAGGAGCTCTGGAACTTTTTCCACTCTCTCTGGGGCTTGAGGAAAGCCCTCCTTCAAAGACGCACCCAAAGCTTTAACGCTTTCCTTGTAATGCTCTTCTTCAGTCAGATGCAACCGAAAACCTGGCTACGCTTGGGCTGCTGCATGACACCTCCGCCTCCTCACCAGGCTGTGTCTCACCAGCTCCCATTTCTCCCTAGATGATCTGAAACCAGTTAATGCCTCAGATGAGTCAAAACAGCTTGGGTTAGAAGATTTTGTGGGCAGAAACAATGTTTTGATTCTGTTTCATGTAACACCTTGCCCAGGCCCAAGGTTTGAGGATTAAATAAGACTGCAGAAACCTGTTCTCTTCCTTCCCCCACCACTAACATGATGGTCATGTCGGTGCTGTCTCTTTTTACCTTCTTCATCAGCTAGTCTTTGTTGCTAGAATGGCAATCACATCTGAGTGGAATTCATCCAACAATAAGTGGTTTGTTAAATCCCAGGACACGTTATCTACAGAGAAGGATACTTAAGCTACTTAAATGGCAACCTTTTATTAAATGCATTAAAATGCTTGAAATTTCTGCAAGCCAACAATTTATATTAATTTCCTCTTGTACAAGTATCAATCTCTGCTGCTAACTATGATATTACTTTTTATGCATTTCTTTGGTATTTATTCTTTGGAAATCCTATAGAATTTTCTGCAACCATCGTACTTTTAATTTCAATCTTCCATGGTATGTGCACTTATTTCAATAAAACTCCCTCCCCCTCCCAAAAATAATAATAATAAAAAAAAACCCTTAAATAGGTTCTATATTTATGCAGCAGGAACCGTTACAGTCAACTATTCTCCATGACACCACAGTGGCCCTAGTGCAACAAAAGGAAGCACAAACATCAGAAACCTTTTCTGCATCAAAAATATTAAGATGGAGACAAAGAGCCAAGAGCTTTAAGGCGCATTTAGAAAACACTCTCAGTCAAACCAAGTACTGTGTAAAATGCAGTTTAAAACCCAAGAAAATCCTTTGCACAAGAGGAACTGTTCAAGTGGAAGTGATCACTTAAGTTCCAAATTACTTCGCTTATGTTGGTCTGATGCACATATATTTAAAATTTTAGACAGTTTTGAATGCCACAGCCAGCTTTACAAAAACAGACATTGAGCTTACACAGAAAGGCATATAAACACTGGATTGCTGCTTTTAGGATTAGACATTAACAGAAAAACGTATTCAGCAGTGACGAAAGTGGCAATGGCAGTTCACCGGAGATAAACTCTTCCAAGAAGCACGCTACAGTCTCCATCATACTCATTTAGGCTTCTAGAAACCTACAGTCACTGAAGGGGTAACACACCAATAGCTTTTTCGCACATTAAATTACGTTCTTCCCCTTTAAAAACAAACAATTGCACAATACAACCAAATACAATCAAAAAGATGAACTTGATGTCGGCTCGCAGGCCCTGAAGAACTCCGCACCCCGCATGCCAGGTGCAATATTCCAAGTGCCCTGCACAAGCCTAGGACAAGCGAACGCGCAGCGCCCCAGCTGACCTCAAACCCTCCAGACCCAGGAATGGGGGTCACCAGGGGCAGAGCTTTTGCCATTTCCACAGCTTCTGCATACCAAGTACAGAAGGGAAGACAAAACATTTTCTGAAACTCTTCAAAGCTTTTTTCTTAATCTGAGTGACAGTATTTACCGAACACGCAACACCAGCAGCCACGAGCGATTCGCGTGGCACTGAGGAGCGGCAAGGAAGGCCTTGCAGCCTGGTAAGATCCCATGCTGTTTGACACTGCACGAGGCACTGCGAGAGGCCAAGGAAATCTGCAACTCATCACAAGAACATGGCAAATTGTGAAAAAAATGGTATTTGCAGGGTTAGCTGCCTGGGCAAAGCTCTAGCGGAGCTCCATAAATACCCCGATCTAACACTGACAGAGGTTAAAAACCTATTATCTCTCCCCAACGACAGTATGAACATATGTTCAAGCGAACACCCCGCCCCACCACGCTACAAAGTAGATTCTGCTCTTTCAGCTCCACAAACACAAACCGCAGGGAGCATTTTAAATGAAAGCATTACCAAGATTACATTAGGCAAGTTTGATCTACTGTAAAACGCTCACACACAACATTAAGAGGGAGAACAACCTTTAACACCTGCTTTCTCTTCAAACATAGCATTATCTCTGTGCATGGTTCGGCTCCTAATGGGATGAAATCTCAAGCTAAATTGCAAGGCTTACTCCACACCAGCATGGAATACTTGAGATGTTCGGGACCTAGGGGACTGCTGCTACCAAAGTGCGGAGAACACGCAGCTCCAGGGCAGGCGTGGAGCAGCTCGGCGGCTGCGCACGGCAGAGCGGGCTCTCGCCTCGGCGGGAAGTGTTGTGACACGAGGAGAGACATGGCAGCTGGGAGAGGATGGCGCGCTCCGAGCGGCGGCGAAAACCATCGCCATAAATATTCACACGCAGACTGATTTGTTTTCTTACCAATGGCACATTGTTATTCACAAATATTAATTAGTCTCTAAATACCACCTGTTACTCAGCCCTCCTCTGCCTATTAGGATGCCACAAGGATCTCTCACTTCAGAGCCGCGCGCCGCGCTGAGATTTAATGATGTTCCGGCTCTCGTGACTTCCCCGCTCACTCGGCTGCTGGGAGCAGGGGCAAGGAGTAATCGCTTCCGCGTGTCGTTCCACATCGACCTCTCCACAGGTTGAAAAGAGCGGCATTAACGGGCTCTGAAGGGAGCTCAGCCCAGCCCGCCGCCAAAGCGAGGGATACAACTCCACCGTTCCGTATTTGGAGCCGAGAGAGGTTTGTGAGTGCCCGACTTCAAAGACCTCAGCGAGGCAAGAGGTCGAGCTCAAGAGCTCTCCCCCGCTGGAGGCAGGGACCTTCCCAATGCAATTGCTTGCATTTCCAGCCATCGCTCGCATTATAGACAGAGCTCAGGTACAGTGAATGGCACATCACAACCCTCAGTGTAACAAGCAGCGGTATAATAAATTACAGTCCGCGAGGAAGAAAACTGTCAAATAGCTAGACCATTTTCTTTAGACTTCTGAACAAATTCTTTGAAAAGCAGAGGTGTAGGCAGAGATCTAATACAAGGTACACTAGATTCCTCCTTCCCATCCACAACCAAAAAAATGCTCCCTCCTTTCCTAACTCAGTGCCTCATCTATAACCACCTCTATGCATCACCCATGACTCAGGAAAGCTGCCCAGTACACTGGTGAAATGCCCATGTTGGCAGTACACTCAGGGCTGAATAAGTAACGCGGAGGAATGTCCAAATACCAATGTGGCCCCTCCAGAGCCAGGATATAGAATCCCTCAAACTCTGAAATACACCCACCCTGGTTGCTCTCAAGAGCAGACGGTGAGGGAAGATCAGTTTAATCTCCATGAACTCAATACACACAGACCCAAGCAGCCCTCACCCGGGCTCACATCTAGCCCTGCTACAGGAGACCAAGCAGCTAACAGTACGCACGACCTACTCGGAACATCTTCCCACAACGCCAGATCTCTTCTACCAAGTACGTGGTCTGACATTTCACCAGCACAGGCCAGTCTGAACACTTCGAGAAATATTTCAACTTATGGATCTTATGGATCATCCTATCAGCTCTACAGAACAGCACAACTAACAGATTTTACGTGGTGATGAGTGTGGGTTGCTGGAAAATGACAACCATATGCTACCTTGTCTTTGTTGAGTATGACACAAGGGAGATGGGGCAGTGTTTGCTATCCTAAAAACCTTTATGAGGATTTAATACCAAGAGAACTGTGCAAAAGTCCCTGTAGATAGCAATAGCACATAGCATTATCAAAATTTTTTGCAAGTAAGTTTGTTTAGTCTTGTATCTAAGTTTCAAAGATTGTGAAACTCAAATGGAAATGCAGGAAGTGCCTAAAAATCACTTTCCCAAGTCACCAAAAAATGTATTGCTAAATCTCCCAAAAACCCAAATGGCTAAAGCAGAAATTCAGATTTACTGCAGCCATATTTAGTTCTGCATTAGGAAATCCTTTAATAGTTACTAATACGGTACAGCATGAGACACTTACTCAGTGTCTAGGGCTACCTTTGGCAAATATCTGCCCTACAGAAATTGGAAATACAAAATAAACTGAGACAACATTCTACAAATCAATGAGAAAATTCATTTAAAATAAAGAAACATCTAATTTGCACACTTTCAAACTATATTGGTCTTAGCTACAACTAAAGTCAAGGCCTCTTTTGCTTTAATACTAAACAGCAATCAAAGTGTCTTTTCCTGAATCATACATTCATTTATTCAAGAACTCTGTGGTTACCTAAATGAAGTGACATAATCAACACATGACTTCTCCAAAGGCTAAAATGGAGCTGGATAGAACAATTAAGAAAGAGAGAAAAAAAAGAAAACACATTCATGATTTCAAGTGTCTTTTTCTTTTTTTCCTATGGAAAATGCAATTCTGGGTAACAAGAGAGCTCTCAGCTCAGCAATCCATTTCAGACTTCCACGTCTCCAAAACAAAAGACAACAAAACACAGGATTCAAACAAAGGGCTAGTTAGGCCATGGAGAACCAAGTCACCATTGTATAGAAGAATTTCACACACTTCTGAAGGGCTCCAAAGGGCTGCACTCAAAAATCCTAGGCATCTGTTTGAGATAAAACCTGCTTCCTGACTACTGCAGCAAGAGCATCTCCTAATACAGACACTTGACTTTGGAGTTTCCGAGCTGCGTAACTCGGCATAATTAAGCGCTGACAGTGTTGGAAAAGTTATGAAACTGCGGCAGAAACCATATGTCATTTCTTCTTACACCACTGGACAAATATTAGCAAGGCTCTTTACCATGTCAAGTCATACGACTACTTTCTGATATGGAAGTTCGTATTTCCTTCTCGGCTTATGCGATTAAGACCCTGCATATCCCAGGCAGTTACACAAAGAGTGTCTGAATGCTGATGTGCTGGTGGCCCTTCTAATTGCAGATCCATCTGAGAGGAAAAGCAGGTGAGCAGTCAGCACCACACAAATGACCAAAGGCCTGCATGCTTTTTAGCCAAAACAAAACTACTGGAACACACACGTCTTTGCCTAAACTTCTGTAGCAGTTTTCTGAGAAGAAAAAAAAAGTTCTTATAAATATCTGCTTTCCTGGTATCCTCCCACAAAAGATTACCCATTATTTTGTCAGTATGTTCTCAGAAAGCAATGGAAAACGTGGAAATAAGTTCTGGGTACAAAGCACAGAGACCTCTTCTCATCATGAAACACATTTTAGATACTCCAACTCTGAATGATCTCTCCTCCCTACAGAGCCAAGCATGACTAATGTTGATGAACAAGTTGCAGAGATGTCCAGAGAGAAATGACAGTTCCACTATCCCACTTGTACGAATTCTAGGAAACTTGTTCATGTTTTACCATCTTTGTGGATCTCTAGTAATGGGAAAATTTAATGCCCAAATGTCTAGAAGACCAAGGATATCAAAGCTTTGTATATGAGTTCACCAGCAGGCAGAGCTGAAAACTGAAGAAGCCCATTTAATTGTGTCCTTGTACTCAAATGAGAGATTCAGGAGTGATTGAGTAGGGAACTCAAGGTTTCACCAGTAATTTTAACTTATGACTACCACAAAGTCCAAAGTTCTACTGCATTACCTTGTAGCATTTTCAATATTGGCTACAGAAAAAACACAATCACACAGAAAAGACTTTTTACCCTGTCTATACTGCTACATGGAAGGGGACTAAGTCTTTTTAAATATATCCAACTACTGTTAAGATTTTATTCAGGGACATCTCACCTCCACACCCAATTACTGTCAAATGAACAAGAACAGCAACCTGTACCACAGGGGCATAGCTAGGGACACAAAGCCCACAGTTCTTCCGAGTATCAAAGGGCAGCAGCTTCATCATTTCCCATATCAAACTAAAGGCTTTTCTATGCTTCAGCTGATGGACCATTACAAGAAAAAGCTTCATAAACCAAGATGCAGTTGAAGTTGCACACTGAAGGTCTTCATGCAGCTGATGCAATGCTGGTGTACTTTGTAGCTGCTCTTGTAATATTCCTATATGGATAGCACTACAGCAATGCTCTTGGTGAGAACTGCCGTGTCCACGGCTAAATGGGAAGGCTTTGTATTCAACTTCAAAAGGAAGGCCAGACTTGAGTGTGAGCAGTGAAGCACTAGTAGATCACATCTGACTTTTCAAGCCGTCTAGGAGCTTCTAGCATACTATTCTAGCATATTATTTCTGTGCCTTAATTCTCCTTGGATGTTTTCTGAAAAGAGAGAATGCACAGCAATACCAGCATCTAGCTTAGAAAAGGATGTGCAACATCCCTGGAGCACACTCATTTTTACTAGGAATTTAATTTTCATCCGTCTCCCATTTCTCCACAGGCACATCCTTAATAGCTCTTACAGTCTTCGTCACAGCACTAAAATAATAAAAAAAAAAGTAGCAACCGCCTGACATGGGCAGGATGTACAACCCCTCTCTTCCTCCAAAGAGTACTGAGGTTTTGTCTGCCAGGAGGCAGATTTCACTTTGTGCCAATGACAGAGACCCCAGGAATCGTCTTTCCTGCTACTCTGGCAACAGAAATCCAACTGTCTAGTCATTTTTCCCTCCCAGATGATTAATGCATTCTTTATATCCAAACTGAATAGAACAGTGGGCATGATTACAGCTATCAAACAGTCCTAAGTTAAAAAAAACCCTAATTCAAAGCTCATGAAAAGGAACTTTTCAACACAGGCATAATTTGAGTAGAGTCTCCAAGATCTTAATGAAGCTTCAAGAAATGAGTGGACAAGGATAATAAGCATACAAATTAGCATTACCTAGTCAGTAATCAAAGAGGTACGGTTATATATATTGCAGGAATTAAAAATACTTAATTATTAGGAAATAGGATTAGAATGCTTTAAAAAAAATAAGAAACAAATTACCATGCTGATAGTCAACCAGCTCAGAAGAGAGAAAAGGAGAGGGATATGGTTAGTCCTGTTTCATCCAGGATGAGCGAGAAGGAGCGTTCCCTGAGCACGCAGTGGTTCCCCACCTCATCTCCTCCCAGCCTTCAGCTTCCATCAAGCAGACACTGGCACACAGCAGCCTCTAAGGAGTGCGTCACCTCTGCAGCTTTTTCAGGAGAGGTCACAGGTACCTTGTCTCCACCAGAGCAGAGCTCTTCCAGCACAAGAGCACAACAGGGAACTTGCAATAACTACATGTCCAAAGTGCTAAATCTGCATCTTGCAAGAGTGCTACCGAATACAGAGGCAGGACTAGGATTGTTACTTCAGCAGCTGGGGGCTCTGAAGCTCCTTTAGTTCTCAAATGGATAGAAAAGTGGCTTTTACATGATGAGAAATAAATATTAATGCCAAAATGCAAAACAGGCAATTCTGGGTTTGGGGGCTTTCTGCCCCCGCTCCTTTTTAAAATTCTGTTAGAATTTATTGCACCAGACACTGCTAGAACAGGATAATCTCCAAGACACCAGCATTAACATCTTGCTACAGCATAAATCCAAGAGCAGTAATAAACAGCATGAAGGAAAATTTCAAAGGAGTTATTAGACCAAGTTCCCATTAGTGTTGCCTGACACGTGTGCTCCATTACACGGAGCTGACGTTAGTCTCTTTCTGCAAGACTTTTGACACAAAACCCCAAGAATTGGCAGCCACCTTTTCCAAACTGGTTAAAAAAAAAAAAAAAAAAAGTACTGTTAGAAGAACTTCACCCTAAGTAGATCATGCTTTGTTAACACCTCTACTTAACCTACATTTTTTTTTCTTCAAAAACTAAAATAGTTTGAACTGTTTGAACCTAAAAGTTTTTCACTTCAGTTGCAGCAAGACCACAGTCAGACAAGATTATTTCAAATTGGAATAGCCAGTGTATAACATACGGATATACTTACAAAATCTAGATAAGCATATTTTTAAGGAACAGAGAGAGCATTCTCCTTTCCTCTATCAGGATTGTTATGAACTAGAGTCCCCAACGATGAGTGATTTACCGTAAGAGAAAGTATTAAAATAAAGAGAATTTCAAATTCATTTACAATTAACATATATTTTTATTTTCCTAAGCAAAATAGTTATTTTCTCAAAGCTCCTTCTCTTTCTAATTTTATATGTGAATATAGCAACAAAATGTATTGATAGTACTAAAATAAATGTATTGCATACCTATTCCACATTTACACCATCATGCAGTAAAATATTTGTGTTACCTAAAACTCACAGAAAATCAAATGTGACATAATCAACACATTACACCACCTAGATATAATTTTTAATTATAAAGGCTAGATCAGCACTACATATTCAGAAGAAATTTAACAGTGCCAAAATGGCGAATTATGCACAATGACCAATTTTGGATACTTACTTGCAATGTGTTTATACATTTGGCACTGAATAAGGGAAACTCAGATGCATTAATTTATGTCATTTCGCATTGCTGTTGGGGGTATTCCTCTGAGAAATGAAATAAAATTCTATTTTTAATACTTATATTTTAAATTACGTGTTTTTAAAGTATTTTCATAATCTTTACTAGGTTTATGTTTTTAAAGTATAATGGTATATTTTATATATATGTTCCTTTTAAATGTTATGACTATCAAAAGCATTCAAATTAAATATGCATTCATATGCATTAAAAATAATAAAAAGCAAAAAAACCCTCTTTTTGCTTCCCAGACATTAGTCATCTCACTCTCTAAATATCTGAAAGAAAAGCAGGAAAGCAGCTCTAGAGCAGTGAGGGGCCTTTTTAGCTCATATAGAAAAAGCTTTTTTCCTAATTTCAGTTTATTTACTTAATCCAATTCAACAACTTGATTTGCTCAAAATAACGTATCAATTAAGAAATAGAAGAGCACAAAGATTTGTTTTCATTTCTCTATGTAAGAATAAACATTACGTTCAGGAAGCTGAAACCTATACGCTATATAGAAATTTGAAGAACAAATAACGTTGTTCCATCACTATCCAGACTTAGTAAGTTATCTTTTTTCAAATGAAAATGCCCTGAAAGCAACATCTTACCCATTTTAAAAGCAAAATATATAAACAAGTTTATTGCAGTATCTAGTTCATTTAAGATAAATTTAGTTAACATTTAATCCTTTTGCACATTTTAGTAGGCATTTTAACTACACTTCAGTTTTGAACCACAAGAATTTTACATCTATATCTATATTTACATCTAATACAACTATAAAAAAATTGGCATTTAGTACATATTAAATGAATATTTGACTACCAAAAATATGAACATCAAGTATCTGAATATTTAGCATATTTAAGCAATTATAATATAATATGCTCTAACACTGACAAAAGGTGTTAGCGTACTGCAAAAGCTGCACTTCACAGCAAATGAAGGCATTCTCGTAATTACCAAATAATAATTAACCTCTCCTTTGAGAAAAGTAACAAAGTGAGATCAAAGTAACCCATTTACATCAAAGTTTCTGCTTGATTTATATCTGTATTTCAATCAAGTCTCAGAAAATGAGATATTTATTACAAAGTGTCAAAAAAAGTCAAAAGACTTGAACTCTGCCAATGGTCATTGTTGTTTAGGCCAAGAAGCTCCCTTAGCTTCTGCATTTGGCAGAAGATTCCTGTCAGTCTCTCAGTTATCCTGCCAATTTCAGAAATGACACTCTAATTTCACAATATCGGGATATATTTTTAAAATAAATAAATAAAAAAGCTTTAAGGAACATATATTAAAACTTTAACAAACACACGGTACTGCCACCATGCTACTACAGGATACCACTGTCATACCACATTCAAAACATCTTGGTAGCAAGATGCAATTTAGAGCTGATCCTTCACCTGTAAAGATGAAGAGGGTGAAGGGGTGAAGAGATTCTCTCTTGTGTTTCAGTAAATAGCTCCTCATTTTATGCTGGATTGATTCCTCAACCGACCGCAACAGGTGATTTTTTCCACTGTTTAGAAGATAAACCCCTAGAAATTCTCGTGGGCCTACCACCGCGTTTTGTTTAATACAAACGTTATAATAGTGTGCAGTAATGAGATTTTTACAATTACTTGGGAGCTGAAAAGGCTCAGAAATGTAGACTCACTCCAAGACATCTCTGACCCTGCTGAGGATGAAGATCCTGCTGGTGACCAAACCCCCCAGGACATCCTGCTCATCAGTGCACCAACAGCTAAGGCCAAAAGAGTGCTCAGAGCCTGCAGAGGAACCAGCAGAGCATCCCACAGCTCCCATACAGCTCACGAGGGGAGCAGGAAGGGAGGACAACCTCTTATCTCAGTCATGGTATTTTTCCTTTATTACTAGAATTAAAGAATTATGAGAAATACACAAAGTTAATACAGACAAATGATTTTTTTTTGTAATCTTGCTAGTATTTTAATTAAATCCTTTTGTCATGTCTGCTAAGCAAGTTCAAAGTGTTGCAACGCAATAGCACTGGGAACACAGAAGTCTTGTTACGCTTGGGGAAAAATGTTTTCAACTTTTACCGAATCAACGACTGTAATTACTATAGGAATAAATCAAATTTATAGCAGGCAAACACAAGGCGTAATCATTTTTGTGCGGCCATAAATGAGTTTATTTTTGTCGCAATGTGATAAAGTTTAACATTTTCCTGCATGTCAGACTCGCTATTCTGATAATATTCTTTCTTCTTCCTCCTTATTAAAAACATGGAAAATTTACCATAGAGATATGCACATCATCTCAATGCATCTCGTAACTGGACGAGCTGCAACAAAACCTTAAAGTGCTTTTTTTCCCTAACCACATCAACAAAATAAACACATAAACCAAGCTCCTGCTTTAGCACTAGACAATATTCTGCTCTTGCAAAATGCAAACAGGTGAAGTTCAACATCTAGCAATTCAGGTTTTTCCCCTCTGAATTCTGCTCAGGTTGTTGCAACACTGGAGACAAGACTAGGTTTAATTTTCATTTTTTACAAAGACTTTCTGATTTTACTGTAGGTGAGACAACATGCATCATTTTCATCAGGTCAAAGACCACATCTGCTACTTTGAAGTGCATTCACATCTCCACTCTCCGAAGTAACTCCTTGCAAAGAAGAGTTTCTGATTGCTAAGCTATTTTTCATTTGCCTACCTCTATTCATAGAAAATGAAGCATGTAAACTGGCAGATTTCAAGGACTGTTAAATAACCCCAATACCTTACAGGCATAAAACCGATTACCGTTCTGCAAAACCTAAAAGTGGCCCTACCAAAACATGCGACCACTTGGGCAGGCGATGGCAACGCAAAGCACTCGGGTCCTCGCTGGCGTCACGAGCGCCAGGGACACCATGCACAGACACCACGTGCCTGCTCTTTGGCTCAGTGTTGGTTCTGAAATGTGAACGTGCGCACGCGAGTATGCACGCACCGACACAGCCTCCCCTAATCAAATACACCTGACAGCTCCTACGCAAGGCAGCATTTTTATGAGGCAACATAGTTCAAGTCAGCAGAATACTTTGGAGGAAGTTATTCAAGAATTTTCCATTTACAAATTTTGGTTTCTCCTTGACTTGGTCTGGAAAATTACCATGGAAACATAGAGCAGAAAATCCTTCAGGTAGCCTGTCACCCGCCGCGCCGAGCACGACGGCTGAGAAATGACACGGCAGCAGGAAGGATGGCTCAGGAAACACTCCTGCAAGAGCGCTGCCCAAAGACCTTTATCAGGGAGCACCTATAAATTTATTTTCTGCAAAGGAACCTTCTGGCATAATGTGCACAGAAAGGACATAAAGAGCAATCTGTCTGCCAGTGAAACTAAAAAGTGAATATGAAGGCAGGAGAGGCAACATATTTTGTTGAAATATGTAGATACAACACTTAGATCTCAACGCATGCCACCACCTGACACCGAAGGGTGAAATGTTCTGATCTCTACTGACAACCTTTCAGCTGCGAATACCGCCGATATTTCATTCATAAAGTTTGCAAGATGCTCATCGCTCCCTCCAGAACTAAGAGGGTGCGTTCAAGAGGCGATGGCGCGAGAACTACCGAACCAGCACCCATCACCAAGAGCCAACCCATGTCCCCAAATTCACAAGCGGGTTGAGGGGCAAAATGAGTCCCGCCACGGCCCCGGCGCACAAGGAACGCCCGCTGGCAGCGAGGGCAGGAAGCTTTCGCTGGCAAAAAGATTAAGCAATCAAACCATCTAGAAACAGGTTTACAGATTTGCTCTCTCATTTTTTCTTGCCTTTGTTTGTTAATTTGCATAACCTGTAATATTAAAAGCCACGCAGAACAGCAATCAGGCCTCTTATGAATAGTTTTAAAAAAACAGTAACAAATAACCATCTAACTAATCTAATAAAGCTACTAAAGGAAAATAATATTCCACTGAATAGGCACAGATAACTGCAGCTCAAGTTATACAGATACACACACGGAAAAAAAATAGGATCTCTATATGCAGAACAACTCAATTTCTCTGAGCCAATATTAAATTATAATTAGCTAAATATTTTAAAAAACAAATATGAAGATTAGGCAATGTAGAAAAAGGGCAGAGGATCCAAAAGGCAATGGATCTAAAGATACTCTTAAATATTTAAGCCTATTTTTGTTCTGAATTTTAATCATTTTAAACTAAATCTTTATCATTCTATTAACATAAGTTTATATAGCTTGTATAATAAGTCTGCGCCTTGCTTTTTTTATTGTTTAACCTTCATAATTCTATTTTTAAATATGTAGCAACCACTGAAGCCTCTGGGTTTATTTATATTAATTAAATACACTGAAACAAAATGAAAAGCCTTTGCATTGTCTGAAAGAGCAGACCACTTCTATTTGTCAGTATGTTGTAAAAGAGATCCGTAGGATACGTCCCTACAGGATCCGAGTCAAAGACAATAGCTGTGTCAACAGCAATTTGCCCATATTGTGAAGGAAAACATTTAATCAAAAAAATAGTAATTTAATATTTGCATTGTGTTTGCCCAACAAACCTCTGGTGAGAGCTAACACTCAATGCGCAGAGCAGCACCTTCACCTTGCGCCCACACAAGGGCAGGCTCCTGCCTCCCCATCCGCACGTAGCCCTTCACTCTGGAAAGGACTGAGGTATCGGCCCCGGACCTGTCCTGACGCAGCTGGCAGCAGCACAGGGAGGGGAAAAAAGGCCCTGGGCCAGCACCACGCTTAAACCCCCTCCAACCTGTGCTCAAGCCACCACAGGCTGACTGCCTCAATTTATGCACTTCCCAGCTTTTCAGAATTTTCTCTTTAATTATCAGATAGGCAGGAAAGTACCACCTTCTGCTCATCTCTCTGCCATCTAACAAGCTGCCTGATGCTCTCCAAATGTGTCGTGATAAACAGCTTCATCCTGTCCCGCTCCCTCTGCACCTGCTCTGCCCTCTCCCAACTGAACGAAGATCATCTCATCTACTCCATATTTCCTCAAGCAAGATCTCCTCTGCAGCATGAAGGCTCCTATGTATATTTTCCTACTCTAACTTCCCTTTAATCAATTAAGAACCCAGAAGAGGGCATCCTTCCACCCATGGAAGACAAACATTAGGGCTCTTTGGCAAGAGGCACCATCAAAACCTTTATGGAAACCTACCCAGATTGCCAACCACCACAAGCTTACCCAGCTACTTGCTCTCACAAGCAACTCTCACAAATTTGTAAACCTTGATATCTCCCTTTAAAAATTTTGACAACTCTCATGCTCGTGAGTCTCTTAATTCTATGTTTTAGCTACCAACTTAATCATTTTTACTTTTTGTTAAAGTACATGCAATTCTGCTGCTACATTAAATTATTCATACTGGGCCCCATGTCTATTTTCATCTGAAAGAAAAGAATTCGAGTTCTACATTCACATTTACTTATTTTTATTTTCTCCCGCAATCAGAACACTCCAGTTCAAAACACACCAAAGTAAATAAAAAGGCTTAAAAGGCTTCCTCCCAGCATCTATCCAGAAAAATATTTTCTTAGTACTTATGTCTTTTCACTGTAACCTATTTCTTATTCTGTAACAAAAGACTGCTTTTGAGGTAGACTTATTATACCACATTAAGACAACAGACTTCAACAACACTGTAGGTGCATCTTGGAACATACACTCTAAAAGCACACAAACAGGAACTGCACATGGAGGGAAACAGAATTTCTACCAGTCTTCCAGCCCACCACTCCAATAATGTAGAAATTAAAGTTTTACACAGAATGCACCCAAAAATGTGTTATTGCTTCACAATGTTATTTCAGAGTATTAACAATTACATGAGATTTAGAAAAGCATCATCTACAGCATAACTATACTGGATAAATATTTGGCTTTTTTGAATAAACTTACATTGATGTAACGTTTTTGATCAAGCTCCCTATTTTATCTCAGAGACAAGTGCAAGTTCAAAATACATTACAATGCAACATTTTACAGAGCTGTTTTTATGAACATAGATCTATTATTGACTACAAGCAAAGTGCAAGTAGCAAATACAGAATTTCACGTCACAAATTGCCCTGTATTTATGAGAAATAAATTGAAGGCAGTCTACTTGAGCAGAGATTACAGAATACTTAGTCTTGTTTAGACACTGAGAACTAGTGATTTCTAAAACTCCAACTCTCATCCAAAAGATGCCTGGGCTGAAGGGCAGAGGTAAATTATTGGCAATATCCTGCACAGCAGTGGTTAAACATCCTTCATCTGCAACACTCCTGCTTCATCCTCGGCTTTCAGCATTTTCAGACGCATGATCAGTGACCACACATTGGTTATACACAAACCAGACTACTATATGGTGCAGACATTCTACATGCAAAAACCCTGATTTATATTAATAGTTGAACCCAGAGGTTCCCACCCTGATCCAAGGGCAGTCTGGCTTCGGGCACAGGGAAAAAGCCGTTCCCATTCACCATTTCTTGGCAGCCTACAGTTTTCCACATTTTATTTTTGGACAAATCCCTCTGAACTAGCAGGACACTGCCCACTCTCTGCTCCCACAATGGAAGCAGGTGCGAGCGAGTCTTGTGCAAGCAGATGGGATCCCCTCTGAGGAGCAAAGGAGGAGAAAGGGTCCCCGAGCACTGGGAGCCCCCTGCGCAGCGAGGTCCCTGCCGGCACAGGAGACCAAGCCCTGGGCCATTAGCAGAAGGTACAACCAAATGGCAGCAAGCAGTGATAAAGATTTTTTAAAATCCACATTACTATAAGAGATTCCCAACATCCACCAAGAGTAATCAATACTGAGCAAGGAGATAAAATACCAAGTCTACCTTATCGAATACAGTCTATCAAAGGGAAGCTGCTGAAACCCACGTATTTTTTTCCTTTAGACAACTAAGGGAAAACATTTGCTTTCACTGTTTTTCTCTGCTAACATAGAGTTTTCCCAGGTATTAAGTTTCAGTATCAATTAATTTCATGCATTTATATTAGTTCCACCTAATTTTCAGGCTTCCACCGATCAACAGGAGAAATCTGGTAAAAGAATATCCCAAAGCAAATCCCTTATTAAAAAACAAAATTACTGCTGAGAGCCCAGGCGAGGCACTGTGCAAGGCCAAAGTAATATTCTCAGCCCTATGATCTAGCTCAGTAGGTTTTGTCAGATCACATCCCGCTACTCACACTGTCAGGCTGAGGTTTGTTTTTTTCCAATAGCTGAAAAAGGCCCAATTGCAGAGCAGCCCCCAAGCACAGCACCGCGTGCTGGGAGGATTTCTCCACCTACCACTCTAGTGATAGTCATGGCTGAGGTGGCGAGGGCACTATTAATCCTAGTGTTTTCAGTAGTATTCAGCATCGCTGTGGCTTTTGAAAGCAAAGAGAAACAGAAAAAAAAATCCAAACCTTTAGAAATCCAGTTTGCTAGAATTTGATTCCTTTTCACTGTGCCAATACAGAACTGCATGCTAATCCATTCTGCTATCTATCCGGTTAATTTTACAGCTATATTCAAAGTCTATGTGAATCACATTTAGAAAATTATATATATTATATATAAATACAGTATGACATTCCATCAAGTTATCTTTTAATATTTAATTTCACCCTTAAATAAAAGGGAAGGTAGTTTCTAGAGTCACCTGGAAATTTAAATCAGGGACAGAAGCCTGAAAGCAAGTATCAGAGGAAGAGCGCTCCTCGGGAGAGGCTTTCCCAGAGCAGATGTTCCCCGCTACCCTGTGCGGTGGCATTTTGCTCCCTGGTACAGCCCCCAGCAGCCACCAAGGACCAGGAACCTTCTCAACAAGGGGCACTTATGGCATTTCCATTGCCAAGGCCTCTCCTTCACGAATGCACAGCCTCAAATGCAGAGCTCGTTGTGGTTTATACCACCGCAGCACCAAGGCGTAGGGACCATCTCACCCTCTGGCCATGGCTCCTAGCAGCATTCCTGCGAGCCATCATCTCACACATGGACAAAACACCTTCACCCAACACCAGCAGCTTGTGTCCTGCAATCCCTCTTCCCACACCTCTCTTTGGCCTTCTCCACCCTAACATCCTAACTTAACCCAACGATCACACGTGTCGGGACCACCCATGACCACCCTATCTGCTCACACTTGCTGCGACTTGCAGGAGGAAGGGCTGGAGCAGCGCACCCAATGCAGGAGCCCCTCCGTGCGGAGCAAGCACCAAGCAAGCAAATCCTGGCAGCTGGCTTCCCACCACAGGTGACACATCAGGACCAGAAAGGACCACCTGCCCCCACAGGTTTTCCACATTAACTCCAGGTGAAAGCTCATCTTAAAAACACCACTGCCTCAGGGGAGGTTGAATCCATGGATGCAGGTCAAAATACCCCCATTTTACTCTCCTCTTGGCTAAGAGGTGCCCAACACACAGGCCCTGTGATGCTGGGCACAGAGCATGGCTGGTAGCTCCATCACCAGCATGGCCGGGGTGAAGGAGAGCCCCGTGCCCGGCGGTTCCCTCGGCACCATCGCGACCAGGGTGTAGCCAGGCCAGGTTTGTATGCCCTAGGCTGGCAATTCTGCATTCTCCTAAATATTAAAAGTCAGCAACTTATCTGCAAACCAATTAGGCCCATCATAAAGATACAGTTAGTGTTGCAAGAACAATTTGCATTTTAGTAGCACTGTCCATTTTGCTGAACTTTAAATTAGATTTCACATAAAAGCTCAGCGTTAGGTACCCCATAATCTGTCTCCTATTTATGATTTCTCACAACCCTAAGCAACATAAAAAAGCTATTTTTCAAATATAGTATTTTAAGAAAGCTTTCAACATACCAAATCCTTCCAGTGCAAATCAAGCAAAGCTCCTCCCCCTCCTCTTATAAAAAAGGTTTTCCTATAAGAACATCTCAGTTAACCCTACCATTATTCCTCTCCCATCTCCAGCCAGATGACTTCCCCAGCTGAAAAAAATTTAATTCCTGATAAAAACACCCTTTCAACCAACAGAAAATGGACTTCTGACTAAGGGCAAGCAGCTGCCCCAGCAGAGGCTGTTCAATTCTTGTTAGATTTTTTTTCATTGTACTCAATCACTACAACATCAGCGGACACAGAAATGAATTAACATTGTCGGGGGGAGGGGGAATCCAGTGTGTCTTGATTCCAAAGATATTTCCTAGCAAGCTCAGCTTCGCACTCCCCAGAGTCCAAAGCGAGGAAACACAGACTGCTGCAGCTAAACAGAGATGCTTCCAAGTACAGCTCGGAGATAACTTGGCTGCATATTAGCACCGGTTATATGGCAGTAAATTTTCAGTACTGCAGCACTTTATGATGTTAAATAATGTGTTGTATGCTGTACAGGTATATTTTATTGTACATTTTTTCCACTTTGATGACTTTCATAGATTCCATACAAATTGCAGACAGCTACTTATTACTGGTGGTTGACAAGTTACTAATACATTATCTGATCATTTGAGAAACAGAATGCAACGGTACAACTAAATACTACATTTTAGCATGCACATAAAAAGGAATGATGTGGACAAATTTTTTAAGTGCTTAACAATACTCAGAAATGAATTTTTTAAATGAAGAGTTACTAATTTTATAGCATCTAAATGTCTACTACTGTATATTCTGCATATGAGATAGCACCCTGAAGAACTATACTACAGTGAAAAAATATCCCCTGAAAACATTGGAATGATCTAGCTTTCCTGCAACTAAAAATCCCCAAATAAATGTCCTATTAGCATACCTGCTTCTGTTTCATTTTCTGATAAGGGAGGTTGGTTAAGACTCAAGAAGCAGATAAACCACAGAGCGAGCACTAAACATCAAGACTGTCAGCTTCCAACTTCTTTAAACTTGACTGTATATTGCTGAGCTCGAACAGAATGTTAACTGCTGCCCTATAACAACTTAGATCATATGTTAAAGATCGTTTAAGCCGACTTATTTGTATTTTGATATTGCCTGAAGGCCCTGAATGAGAATCATACTCCATGATTCCCTACCTATCTCGAAGGAATTATGATCCAATACAGACAAGATGCAACAAAAGTACAAGTGATCAAGGAAAGGGAAGAAGGGGTAAATCATCAACCTACAGATATAGCTATTCAGCTCTCTAACTACCAACAGTTTCTTTAGAGAGAGAGCAAATAAACCTAAATAGCAGTAGCTTCCATATATTGCTTTTTAAGGAATAAATACTTAAGATTTCTGTGACGTAATAGTGCTTTCAAACCTGATCCATAACTACTGTTAGCTAGTATAATTTATAATTTTCAAATAATCAATTTGTGACAGAGAAATAAAGAGTCATCTATATTCTTGCCGCTTTCTTGAACACCTGAAAGGGAATCAGTACAAGCAAACAGGTAGCAAGAGCTCATACAATCCCTTGCACTGGGG
>JAWLRI010000763.1:7623381-7667734 GCA_034781795.1 Crypturellus tataupa
CTAATAAAATCCCTTTAAATCCTCCCCCCCCCCCCCTTTTTTTTTTTTTTTTTTAAAGGTTTCTTTCTTACATTGCCAAAATACAGAGAAAGATCCTCAACTATTTAATAAAGACAGCTTAGGACAGGCCAATTTTAGCCATTTATCTTCACTCCTCATTTTTACCACAAGGTCAACAAAAATTTGCATTCCCTGAGGTTCCTCACTTGCCTAACCCAAAGCTGTTTGCCTCTTTCCCAAAGGAGTCCAGGGGGCTGCATGTTTCCACCAAGGTGCTCCCCTTCATTAGGGGGTTCAGTTTATGATACTCACCTGTTTCTTACCATTTCCCAAGCTGAGTCAGATTCTTACTGCACTTGTAGTGATTAGGACAAAAAATCTTCCATTTTGGATATCATCCCAGTAATATTTCAATTGATACCAAATCTCATATATTCTGTCCCAATAAGACATTCATCGACGTTAACTGGTAACACACAAAGCACGCACTTGAGCTAAAAAAAGTTCAGATAGTTTTCTATGACCAAATTCATCTTCTGGAAAGCCATGCTTCACTCCAACTGATTTGTCCCTCTTGCGTAAAACAAAATCTGTTTAAAGGCTGGTAATGGCATTTGCCACATGTCATGACGGGGGATGGAGGGACCCAAAACCCATAAATCCAAGCTGAAAGCCCGTTCAAGGCTGACTCAGCAGTTTAGAACCTTTCTCTGAGTAAGGTACTACCAAACAAACGCAACCAAGAGTGACAAGAGTGACAACAAACCCTGACCCTAAGACGTCACAAAAGGTAGAGAGAGAAAAAAAACAGAAGTTACTAAATAACCACTGCAACCAATTAAAGCACCAATTAAAAATCTGGTCTTTTTTTTTTAATTACTCAATGTTAACCCTCAGAAAGCCTCCAAATCTCTAATATACTAAACCCAATTTTCTATGCAAAACAGATGTATATGGCAGCTGGCCAGACAATACTGATAACATCACTGCCTTGAAAACCTGTTGGAAAAGTATGCATTACTTTGAAAACATCCTAAATTATGGAGTACCCATCCTTCATGAAAATAAAATAACGTGTTATCTCTCATTCATCTGAAGTTACCAAGTATTTACTTCCCTAATCAGGAAAAAGCAGACCTGCTTGAGGTCCTTCATTTCCCCACTGAGTGGCCATGAATATGAATATGGATAACAGGACAAAAGGATATAAAATAGAAAGAAAGATAACATAAGAGAAAGATGCTACTATCAAAATTTGAATAATGAGGCATCTTTATCTTAAACAGTATATATTCACATGGGGTGACAAGAATATATTAAAGCTATTCTGAAGATGAGCCACTAAACTGCTTAGACAACCTGTGCTATTGGCAACCAGGAATCCATTTTCATTGCAGGCTTGCTGTGTATCCATGCTTCAAAGGTTAACCTACCAAGAAATATCCTAAGAATGCCTCCCATCATGCAAGCTTGTTGTTCCCAACTAATTAAATCTACAGTTGATATTCCTAAGAATAAGTTGATGTTCTGCTAGTTCAGCATTTTTACAAGCACGAGAAAGAAAACCTAATGTGGCCAAACTCCACAATACGATGTTCACTTACAAATGCACTCTATCCTTAAGTTATTTTTATTTACTTTCTGTACATTTGGACTAAAGCATTTTTATTTAATTCCTGAAGGATGGTGCAGCACATAGGATTTTGTGCAGTTACTCATGTATGCACATGTACACGCATGAAAGGAAAGTTTACTCAATTACTTTTTTAATAAGGGAAAAACTGGCATGTCTAACACAAAGCTGTAAAAGCTACCTGGAATGCAGATCCTAATCACTAAAGAAAAAAAAGCACAGAAAGAAGGTTCCAAGCGTAGCTGCATATAAAGCTGTTCCACAGAGATCAGTGCGAATAAGCAACAAGCTCAAAAGAAAGGACCAAGGGGTCCTTTCCAGAATAAGGGTCCTTTCCAGAATAAGCAGAAGAATAAAATAACAACTGCCTAAGTTTCAATTCCCACTGGCATTGACGCAGGAAATACTACAGCCAGAGAGGAACACACAGCTCTGAAGGGCTCCGTGCATCAAAGCTCAGGGACCCAGAAAGCTCCCTCGCTCAATTCAGATGGGGCGCAATTACCACAGGTCTGATAGCACATTTATCAAGTCAGATTGGTACCGTAGGATTAAAGAATAGCAAATGCAAATGTCTTTTTAAAGAAGGCAAAAACTAATTTTGCTATCTAAATGTTGGTTGATTTGATCTCAGGAGAAATGAAATGTTTTTAAAACGTTTCAAAAGACAGATAATTAGAGACCTGAAGTGAAAAACAGGATAAAATGTAACTTGGGTTAACCAGCAATAATTCGTGCCAGACTTTCCTAGTGTGTTTTGCAGATAAAGCACAAGATTTTTCTATACCTAATGTGGTGGCTCTCCTTTATCTAGATCTTAGAAAGCACCACTATGACTGTTATATTGGAAATAACGAATTCAGTGGGAGAAAATAAAAACAATATAAAAATCCTAAGGTAAACAGGAAAAAGGGTTAAGGCAATCAAAAGGTAATGCACATACAAAAACTGATCTCCAGTAGTTGCTACTACATTTTCTTTCTGAAGGCTTGTCATGGGATATATTTTTATTGTTTAGATCCATGTCTTTGAGACAAAAGGAAAATACTAATGAGACTTGCATGTCAACACAGAAGATGACATCTATCATACAGTAAGAACAAGGTAACTTTAAGGACAGATAACAGAAATAGGATCAAATACTCAGTATAACATACAAAGCTGTACTCAAAGGAAAAAAAGAATTTCTGGCATAATCAAGCAGAAAGTGATTGAAAATAAATAAAACATGGTGTACTGGATAGAGGACAGTTAAGCGAAGCAGCTTTGAAGTAAGTTTAGGGAAATCTTTTCAATATGATAGAGAAATACTGCTTGCATTACACCAAGGTTCAGGACAGTTTTACCTGCAATTCTGGTCGCTCCCCATCACAGATTCGTTCAAACCAGTTCCCTGCAGAGGAGGCCACTAGTAGCATAAGAAAACAAAACTGGGGGAAAAATTCTGGTTTCCAAAAGCTCAACACAGCAATAAATCTTAGGTGGCCAACAGAACTGTAGAGACCAAGGGACGAGGTCTGCGCAAATACTAATCAGGTATAAAACTAGCTCCACGGAAGCTTAGGCTAGAAACGCAGAAGTTTCTTACTGTTGGAGGGGATGGCTGTAGGGCGCCCACACAGAATGACATCGTCGCAGGAAAAGGCTAAGGATTTTTAAATGGCACTTTGTCAGATTGCAAGAGAGATTCCATGGAACAGCTCCCTGTAAGAGCCATGAATCAGATGCAGCTGCTGTGTATTTGTATCAGCGAAAATACGGTTAGTATACTGATATTGCTTTCCTCTTTAAAATCAAATTGTATAGCACGTAACAGAGAAAGAAAAACGTAACTCATAAGCGAGGAAGAACACAACTAGCGAAGGAATTGGAGCACAGGTTTCATAAAAATATCCTTGAAAGTCCTGTGCAGACACCAGTTACATTTTAAAGATGATTCACAATAAGAAGAGACAGGGCAGGGTGACAGGAGGTGCAAGGCGGGGGATTTGTTCTACTCTAAAAGGAAAAAATGTACCTTTGGTGTCAACAAACACCACATGAAAACCTTAAAGGTCAGAAATATTTCTTATTTCACTAATAAACGCTCTCAAAATGTTCTTCAGTTAAAATACAGTTCCCCAAAGTAGGTCTCAAATACTTTTTGGTCTGACCTTTTAATGATCTTACAATATGAAGACGAAGGTGTGATAAATAACTTATTTTGCTTTACAACTGAATTATTTTCGTTTAGAAACAAATTTAAATTCCAGTGGAGACACTTCTCTTAGATTAACCTGAAACCAAAAGAGAGCAATCCAACAGATAACTAATTTGAGAACCTATTATTACAGTTACATTGGTTTATTCAGATTATTTTAATGACTCCTAATTAATGCTTTACTGCTGCTATCAGTATTTTTTTAAAAAAGGAATTAAAACAAGATTAATTTTTCTTGCGGCAAATTCCAGCAACGATGTGATTACTGTGTAAACACTATTGTATTAATCCTAAAATGTGTGAGTATGCATGATGTGCACATGCTATAATACAGACATGATATGAACGACAACGAAGATTTCTATTTCTCTTGCTAACTGCGAGCAGCACAAGCTCTCCTCCTTTCTGGAAATAACACTACTTGAAACTCCTGTGATGAAAAGGAAAAGCAAGTCCTTTAAACTGAGCTATTAAGTCTTTTGTATCTCAATCTGAGATGAGCAAAAAATGCATATAATTATCCTCTGCCCACAAAACATGCATTTCCAATATGGAAGTTAACAAAGTCCCTACAGCGCCTATAAACAAAGGCCAGATAATCCATAGTAATTGCTGGGTGTTGAAACAACACTGAACTTTCCCTAATCCAGCAACCATGCCACATTTGCCTTCCCTATAAAAAATAGTCAAGGTGGAGTCAAGAGGCAGAAAATAGAGAAACCAACCCTGGTTTGATGCAGACTGCTGAAGTTAAGGTTGCTTCACACAGACCTGCACGCAGGCAGTCCCCAAAGCCTTCTATAAACAACAGACACCGTGATGAAACGCTCTGCATTTTGTAAACGCTACCACTTCCCTAGCGTTTGTCTTGTAACAAAAGCAAATACCTGCTGCTAGAAAAACTGAATAAGAGCGGTCCTGTAGGAAATGGCAAATTTCATCACAAAGCTCAAATGAAAGCAGCACTGAGCAGTAATAGTCCATGAAAATACTGCAGTTCCTCCTCTTCACACCAAACCAGAGCAGCGCCCTTGGTACATGACCAGCACACATGGACATGAACTGCTGTATGGCCAGTAACTGTAATATCAATAGCAAAATGAAAACTTAAAGGGGAAGCAAGAGAAACAAGGGAGAAGTCATGACACCAGATATTTAAAAGAGTATTAAATAGACAGCTGTCACCGCAATGTTACAACAGGTTTTGAACAAGCAGCTCAAACCCAACTTTATCAAATCAAGAAAATAGTTGACTTTGAGAATCTGGATTCTGGATCCTGAGCATCACTCTTCTATCATTTTGCTCTGTGCAGCCTCTGAACATTTTTAGTTTCAATACAAGGAAGAAACACAGAGTAATTTGAACAAGCTGAATGTTCATTATCTTGTCATAACGCACAAGAAGCACAGGTTCTGTTGGCTTCTATTCCTCTCTTTAAATATTTTTATTCAAATAAGCTCAAATGCTGTAGAACCTGCAGTCAGACTACAATACTCAAAGGGAAATCTTTATGTCCTCTTTTTCCACCCTTAAAAATAATTATTTTCTGTGTAAATATCACATGCATGCATCTTTGTCCTGTGCATGCCACCGAAGCAGAGTCCCCCATGACTTTCTATAACCCCCCTATATTAGTTATTTCCAGTATAAAGTAACTGAAAATATATGGTGGACATGTCAGACCAGAAAGTCCATCTGAGCAAAGTATTTCGGCTCTTTACAAAATTCTATCATTCCCAAGCATTTGCTTTCCAAACGAATCAGCCTGCTGCACTGCATCTCCATGGCTGTGGATACCACTCCATGCTTCTTAAGGCCACTGAGAACGTTACCTTCTCTGCACTCTTTTTCCCCTTCCTTTGTCCGTCTCATTGCTGCAGTGAAGAGAACAAACCTACACATACACCATTTAAGAAGCAAGAACATTAGAGAAGGGCACAACACAGTTTTCTATATTGCCGTTGTTCTTGACATATTATTTTCATATCAGTTTGTCATTGCTGCCAAAGACGGATTTGGCATTTTCAGATAGCATTCCACAGTTCCCTTTTTATTTAACTATAACGGCCGATCTATAGAATAATTTATCGTTACATGGAGTTTTTTCTTCTCGCGTGCATCTATCAACATGAGTTTCACCGATGAATTTACTACTCCACTCAGCGCTGTTAAAGCCTTTGGCCACTTATCTGAGCCAGCTTCAGTTCTGATCACCTTAAAAAAAAGTTATATTTATTTCATAAATAAAATGTTATATTCCTCAGTAAACTTTATGTCCTTTTTACTACTGAGCAATGTGTAACACTGGTAACCACCCTCTGTTCTGAAAACTAACCCGTCACCACTCAGCAAGAGATTTTACCGAGTAGTTTTGAAATTTTAAGAGCTTTCAGTGAGGGGCCTTGCTTTAACCTCATTGGAAAGCTGAGCATACCCTGGCAGCCAGCTCAGCTAAATCCACACACTCGCTGCCTCCTTCAAACAACTTTCCTCTGCAAGAGCTAATATTGACTCTTCCCTATGCTTTTATTAAGTCTATTCTTTATTACAGTTTCTATCAATATGCCCTGTACATTTACTGTCTGTAGCTCCCTGGCACACTCATGAAGTTCTTAAAAGAAAAATATGGCATCGCATGTGTAATCTTTTGTTCTCCAGCATCAAGGCCAATTTAAGTAATAGGTTACACACCAGAGTCAGCAGCTCATCAAGTTCACATTCAAATTCTTTTAGAAATCTTGATTTAATACCATCTGGTTCTGACGATTTGTTACAGTTCCTTTCACCAATTAATTATAAATCGTATCCCACTGACACTTCAATTTGAGACAGTTCCTCGCAAGTCTCCTGGAAAAAAAGGGCTCCAACGTGTACAACTCTCCCTACAATCCTCTTGCAGGTAAAGAAATAGTTTGGTTTCTATCTTTGCATTCCTTCCTTTCTTGAACGTTCCTTTTACACCTCGAATCCACTGCATTTCTAAAAGGACTTAGTAGTAGTTTTTACTCATAGTAGTTAATAAACTAAGCTTCACTTAGGAAGTCTGCTTTTCGATTTTTGGTCTTACATTTCACTTGCCAAAACTTGCCTCCTTTTCTATTTTCCTTGTTTTGTGACAACTTCCTCTGAGAAGTGCCATTCGACTTCTAATAATCTTTTTGGGGTTGACAACATTGACTTATCTCCACACCAAAGAGCCTTTTTTCACTGACAAGACATTTGCTCTGAACCCCTTCACATGCTGCCATTAAAAGTCACCTGAACAGTTTTAACCTTCTAGCTTTCTTTCTACAAAGGAAAAAGAACAGAGAAGGATTTCTCACTCTCACAATTTTCATGTGATTCTCATTCTGGAAGTCAAATAGGATAGGACTGCAGGTGGATTGTTTATTGCTCTAATACTGAGTGCAGTCACTACTGCAAAGCAGCTTTACTCTATTCTGCACCTTGAACCTACTACACCAAGATTTTTCTTTCGGATTCTTCACCTGCTTGCTCCATGAAACAGTCATTTATGACATTTAAAATCTTTCCCTACCTGATACTCAGCATGACCCAAATCCAAACCCCAGAAGGGTAACAGAGGCTCCCATCATTGAGTTTTTCGTTTTTTTTTCTTTCTTCTCACAACCTTCGCAATCTCTGCTGTAATTGAGTAGCTGCCCTGATACAACATAAAAAAGTGGAATCACTGAACTGAAAATTATCACTATTAGACATCCTCAGAATCCTGGAAATGAAGAAAAACCTCAGTCTTCATCTGGGGAATCCAGAGATATCAGATGTCTCACAAATCTTAAATAAATATCTCGTAGCACATTGATTAACCCTGACTAGCACCCCTAGTTACACATAAAACATTTATATATCATTGGAAAGACCAGGTAATCTTTCCAAGGAGAGCATCAAGATTATTAGCACTGCAACACCAAAACCTCCAACTGGGATCGAGGCTTATAGGAAAAGAGACATTGCACAAATAGATAGAAAGGAATAATATCCTATCCATATGCTTCAATTTTAAAAACAGCTACAAATACTGAGTTTTGCTGTCTCCGAGATAGCATCTATGAAAATTACATGACCAGCACTCTATTCTTTGACTTATTTTTGCCTATTATTTGCCATTTATTATTTGCCTATTATTAAAGCTAAGTATATAGCTTTAATAATAATGAAAAACATTTTTTGTGGTATTACTTGCATTTTTGGCAGTCCTAGGAAAACAACAAC
The DNA here is from genome assembly GCA_034781795.1 of Crypturellus tataupa. NCBI lineage: Eukaryota > Metazoa > Chordata > Aves > Tinamiformes > Tinamidae > Crypturellus > Crypturellus tataupa. The sequence goes on from JAWLRI010000763.1 coordinate 7,631,449, forward strand.
AACAACAACAACAAAAACTTAAGTTAAAGACAGAAGAAACCTACAGTTAATAAAACTATACCAAATTGTTCTCACAACATATTTCCTAGTAGCATGTCCAAAACTGCTACTTACTGCCAAGTTACAAAGAGCTGTAAAGAAGTTAACAAACTATCAATAAAATGAACACAGCTTTTGTAAAATGCTTATTAGATGCTTCTTATCTTGACAGAAATCTTTGAAAGTATTAACAAAATGAGAAGGGGAGAGGTTCAAATCAGTTAGTAATTTCAGCAAAATTTCTCCAAGGAATTAATGAATTTCTCATAGAGATACCTTACCAAGGAAATAGGAATATATGAGATAAAAATCCCAAAGGGGACTGAAATATGATTATTAAATAAGGCAGCAAAACTAGCAGCACATCAACTTTCAGTAACAGGTTAATTCTTGGAAGGTTATTTTTGAAAAGCAAGACTCATCAATATCCCCTGCTATAAAATCACAGAAGGGAAGGTAAAAAGCAAGCTAGCAGAACAACTAGCATGATTTGTATGGTCGGTAAAGATTGCCTTAAATATCACAGCGTGTTAGCAGAGGCCATTTTTCAAATCTGCACTTAAACATGAGCTTTTGAACATGGCTGATATCCACAGGAAAGCTTTTTCTCCCCCCCCTCTACAATTACTCAGAAAAAAAAAAAAAAAATCACTACTCTAGAGGTAAACCAAAAGCGTAATAATTAAAGAACACAATAGTGCATTAATGCCAACCTAGACAACAGCAACAGTAAAGGAAGCCTCATGAATAACTTGAAAACCAAGGAATTCTGCATTAGTTAAGTTTAATTGAGAAGCACTAGTTGAAAGAAAACATACAGGACCAGGTTCTTATGAGAAATCAGGATCTCTCACTAAGGAAGTCTAGAAGGGGATACAGAGGCTGCATTTCAGCAGATGAGAGAACGAAAAGCTTGAGCATTAAAGGGAACGACATGAGTAATCAGAACCATCGGTCACACTGATTCATAAGCAAGAAAGCTCCTAGTGCTGATGACTTGTAGCCAGATTTTAGGTGCCCATGCTACAGAAAATTGATATTGCCAAGTTTGACAGCTCCAAATTTTAACTCATTCTGCCTCAAATAAGCTCGCCCGCGTTTGGCTTGACAGTATAACACCATTTTAATTTGGTGTCAACTTAGAACTACCTGCGTGCGGTCCAGTGGCCACATTGCCACAAAGTCACACATCTCAAGGGAGGAATTTCACGCATCGAGAAAATATTGAGAAGGCTGAAGGATGTGCCCATGGCAAATTCCAGGGCTCCTGAAGCAACACCTGCATCCCAAAGCTGGAGAGTAAACAGGTTTTTAAGACAGAACAAAAGAAGGATCAAGAGATCAAGATACCAGTGTCACCTGTAATACAGGGGCCTTCTCAAACTAGGACCTTGAGGAACAGCACCAAAGCAGCACTTTGAACAGCCCTTGGACATCTAAAGGCAACCTGAAACAAGACTAGCTAACACAAGGAACTGCCCACTGCTTCTGTTGACCAAATTTCCCATTTAAGGTATTTTTCCTAATACCAGTGAAAGTGTACAGTATTGATACATTACTCAACTATTTATACTTTTCCATCAATAGCCTTCCAGCAGTGGTATTGCAGAGCAACCATCCAGAGTCGCTGCTACAAGTGCAATATATCAAAATTAATCTGGCACCTGTGTAAAATTTGGCAGTCATATCCAATAAGCTGTTTCGACCATGATGTAGCAGTGACTGACAACCCTAACAGAGGGAACTCGGCACGCAGTTCTCCTCCACACCTCATTACAGCGCCAGCAGATATACAGAGCGCTACGTGGCTATTGTTACTAGGCCCATTACTCCTTATGGTAGTCTACAAAGAAACCAAGTGCCCTCCAGAAGCTCAAAGACTGTAATTTGTGTGTAAAATATGAGCAGGGAATGTCAAGCTATGAGCAGAGACCCTGGAAGAAAATGACAGAGCTGAAGGAGGCATCATTGGCAGGTTCCAAGTTGCAATCCAGGAGTGAGGAGATGCAGGACAGCAAGTGCGGCCACCCCAGACAATTCTGCGGGCAGCATCATCCTCAATCAAAGCTCCTCAGTGTAAGCAGCTGGTATCACACAGGTCTTTCTCTGCTGTTCTGCATCCCTGACCCCATCGCATCCTTAACGCGACAGGAGTTATGGAAACTCGAGGGCGCTGGATGTGGGCACTGCTCACAGGTCCCCTCCATTGGCATTCCAGCAGCAGCAGGGTGAAGGTACAAAAACACACCCCATCTGTGGAGCTCGTGTGTTCTTTGTTTGTACTGTGCAGCATTTAACAAGGTTGCGCGTAATCATCTGAAGGCACGCAAATCATTTTTATTTTGTGTATTACCTAGGAAATTAAGTGCTGCCTTCTCCTTTATCTTGTTACAAGAAGCCATTACATCTTTTTCACATGCCAAGATAAATTTAACACATATTCATTGGTTTCTAAGGAAAAGAAATTTTAAGCATCAAATTATACCTAAAATGCATTCAAATCCCTCTGCCCTTTTAACTGTATGTAAAGAGACTGACTCCACTCTGGTAAGAACTTCAGCTTCCCTAAGCTTACTGCTAAAATGCTTGTTTTCCTGCCCATATCAGTAGCCTTTTTTTTCCCCAGAGGAGGAAAAAAAAAAAAAAAAAAAACCAAGAACAAACAAAAAAAACACTACCACCTTAGAAAGATACCTTCTTTTCACTGATAAATTATTTACAAGTTAGAGCTCTAGCTGTTGTTACTAAAGCCTTATTTGACCACTGAAAACAGAATGGGTTTCCTGGCCTAAACCACCTTTTCCGTTCCGACGCACCGAGGGCCCTCCTGCTAAATTTTAATGAAGCTCCTGCGTGGCCCTTCGCACTCTGTGGCACGAAGCTGGCCGCCCACCCCACGGCAAGGGCAAGCAAAGCGTTAATCGCGGCAGCTGGGCCAGCAGAGGGAGCACAACACGTGTCTCAACCAAGAGTCCAAAATCGACTCTTAAAACACGAGAAACTTGGTGGCATTAGAATTGTTTGGATTCTAGGGAAGATCTTCTGCCAGATCACATAAACCTGGAAAATGATACACGGGATTAAAGCTCAAAAATCACAGCTTCTTAAACTCCTGACTAAACTCTACATAATATTTTCAATTATTAAATGAGCAAAATATGTTTCTGTTTTGGAGTCACATTTAGCAACCACAAGGGTATTCTCTTGAAACACTCAGCAAAGTAATGAATTGATTAGCTGCGAACACTGGCAGATGAGACGGGGTTGCCCACAAGCACCTCCTGTTGCAAGTATTCTGCTCTCTGCCAAGGTCTCGCTTGTGTTAGCGTCCAGCAGATATCCACCCAAACCAGGTCTTGGCAAACCCATCCGAGAACATGCTATGCAACCCTTGGTTCAAAAGAGGGAAAGAAATCACAGCACATACTGAATTTCACTTAAGGAAAACAGAGCACAACAACAAGGAAGGCAGGTTCTTGCTCTACTTTTCTAATAAATTAAAGCCAAAAATGAATAGAAAGAGCGAGCACTTTATTTCTGCACCATCCAAGCTTTTGGTACTCATTATAAATATCTGATACACTCTGTGATGACCATTTTACTACCTAGTTTACTTAATTTACTGTCTTCCCATAACACAGTATTTCTTTTTGCAAAAATAAACATAATGAGGAAAACTATATACAAAACGTTCAAATTAACAAATTCAGCGATGCAGGATTGTACCAAAAACGAACCTTCAATTTACTTGATTTAAACTAGAACATTAAGATAATTTTTCCTACTAACTCCATCGGCAGTGTTTTCATAGCAAGGAGTGCTCAGACTGCATAACAAGGATTGCTGTTGCACTTGCTGCTCCTACCCAGAGCACAAGCCTGGGTAAAAGGAAAGAGAAGATATTCTGAACTCCAAAGTGACTCAGAATCACTTATTATATAAGGTAATATTACCTACATTAGGGAAACAAAGATTAAGACATCCTCCCATAGCAATACAATATCAAATAATATAACACATGAGCCCGGAGGGCGCATCGGAGGAGATGCAAGCGAAGGTTCCCAAGGAGATTTTTGCTGCTGGAGGGGCCTTTGGACGACCCTCCTCACCATGTCCCCAAGGGCTGCTGTCCCCCAGGGCAGAGCTCATGCGGCTACTCGCTCCTGGGGCACCATAATCCTGCCCTCGCCAGTGCCTTCTCCCTCAGCCCCGAGCAGCCGCAGCAGTGCTTCTCTCCGCAAACCGCCACTGCGGCGCAGCTCTCCCGAGGCGCTTTCCTCCTGCCTCACCTGAAATAACAAACCACCCCAACTTTTCTCCTTAAATAGCTCATTCGATAGGCACAAAATGGAGACACATTTGCTAGCACCGGTTAAATGCCCATGTTTTCCGTATCCATCAATAGCTCTCCAGAGTACTGCCATAGGAAGACATTCTGCATAATCCATTCCCCACAGTTATGCCTCTTAGTGATACATTTTTCCTAATGACTATTGCCAGAGGCTTTAAATAAGAGAAAATAGTGGACATGCTTGCCTAGGGTTTCTGAACTGCACAAAATCTGTGTGTACCTGTATGTAAACTGCATATTTCACATGTCACTGCTTTAAGAAGACTTGTGCCTCCAATAAAATTAGGTCTGATCCTGAACACCCTAGAGACGCAGCACAGGAAGCATCTCACCTCCCTGTCAAAAGCTTTTGCTGCATCTACCAACACAGGTGTAAACAGTGAAATAAATCTGTGCTGTTCCACATCAGATGAAAACGCATCCTTGCATTTTTGATTTTTGGAAACACATTTAGCTTCAATGTGCTTAGCTTTCAGTACAGCTCTTAAATTCCAAAATGAACAAACAGATGCTTTATTATTCACACAATGCTCGCCTGTATCCTCTCAAGACAAAAAAGAAACAAGGCTCTTGTAAAACTGGGGATTTTTCTCCCCTCTGCCTCCACACACACTGCTGCATATAAATTACAGGCGCTTGTTTAAGGTGTTATTCTCTCATACGCTTACCCGCACTGGTAACTTACTTGGCTGTGAAAAATCCTTCAGTGTAGTCAAGTCTTCTTCATACTGTGGAACACAGGTTCTACCATAGGGTACCTTGGGGCTTTACACATGTACCTGCAGTTCTTGGTTACATGGACATCACAAATATAGAAGGTTTAGATATATGGAAACTAAGTTTGCTTCAAGGACACCAAAAGCCTCACCTTTCATTACACAACTTTCACTACATTCATTTGCCATCAGAATTCCATGTTTATTTGTCATTCCCCTGCACAACCTGAAGATGCTGAAGTTCAAACTCCCAAACACCATTAAGGGCTTGTCTGTATGTTCCAATCCTGCTTAACATTATTTTTTTTTTTGAATTTCAAATGAAAATATCATCAAAAATATATGAAGCTTTCTTTGCAAAATATTTTGATTTTTTTCCCACTGTTCTGCATTAAGTTTAATCAAAAACCTCTAGAAAACATACAACAATGCATGAAGAGACAGCAAGTGACACATCAAGGCCAATGAATGACTAATGACAAAAACGCAGACCTCCCAAAATGCAGCTTCACAGACAGCCCAGCACACCGGCAGATGTCAGGTCCAAAGTAGAAGGATTTAAGAACACTCCCAAAGACCTTTCCCTCCAGTGAGGTAAGAGGCCGTATGCTAAAAATTTTATAAGTATGCCAGCAAAGGAGACTCATTATCACAGCCAGGAATTATCAGTTTAAAATAAAAGCTGCATAATTAATTTGCTCCATCAACGCTGTTGCGCAGTGAGCTCACATCTAGAGAGGTAAGCGCATCGGTTGTGACTGACAGGCTGAGCGGAGGCCGTGGCTGGTGTTGCCCTCTTTGGTGACACAGTGCGTCTGTTTCAAGCTAACTACAAAAGACTCCATCCTTCTAGATGGAAAAGGGTTTGAACTCGGCCACTGGCCAGTGTCACCACAGTTATCCGCAAGTCTCTACCATCTACTAACCTCAGACCTCTCTGCATGCCAGCCTTTAAGGCAGGATCTGCTGGCTGCTTCAAACAAATACATCTGAGCACGCAGTGCATAAAACTCCCAGTTATAGGGAAATCTGCTCTCCATCAACATTTCACATCTCCCTGTTTTGGTAGGAGACCAGGCGCACTTCCCATCTCTCTTGCTGCTGCCACCCTCCTCCTCGCACGGAAGGGCTCCAGCAATGCCGCTCTCCAGCGAGTGCGCAATGTGGACAGGGAACGCGAACGCAGAGGGACACGGAGCTCATCCCTTTGCACCAGTCTCTGAGTCCTGTCACACTAGCACGGGATTTCATTTTGGATTAGAAGCTACAGTTCTTCAAATTATTGATTTAACTTTTAAGGCCAACAGCAGATTCAGGTTTTGGGCTCAGTCGTACAAGGCTGGACATTACAGCATGCAATGAACTAACCATGGTTGCTTGGTCAACTTCAGGAGAATTGAAGAAAGTTAACACTTTCACAATGTTTCCACACCATTTAAACAAGCCAAAAGGTGTGTGCAAGAGCCCAGACACTCAAAACAGAAAACTGGCAGTTAACTGTGAGACCAGTGCAGGTCCTTCCTAAAGCACACAGGAATTTGAGCACAGACTCTATTCCAAGACAATGAAATCTGGCACATGGGTCTACAAGGCAAATTTGTCTCTCTCCAAACTGTAAGCCCCCAAAACCATCTCCAGTTCCATTCTGTTTTATATAACATACACCTGTTCAACAAACAAATGGGAGGATTATTTTTGCTATCTCAACCCTGTACTGAATTCTATTGAGTAATGTTTTTAAAAGTTCCTGCTAGAGGGCTGATGTTCATTCAAACAGCGTAAACTGCATCTGACATGTTAGTGTTGGTGTGCAAAGCAACTCAAGCGAAAATTCACCAGCGCCCAGAGCTAGATTACACTGAGGCTGGGGTCCCATACATCTTCCTAACTATACAGGTGACAACAGGATACCAGATTCATTCGGCAATGTAGAGATAAGCTGGAAATACTATCAACTGAGAATACATCTCCTCTTTTCCTCATGCACAAAGCTCCAGGAAATAAAAAAGGAAAAAATGAAAAGCAGTTTCTAGATTTTACATAGAGGAATCAGCAGCAAGACTCTTGTCCTTTAGCAAGAGCAGCACAAGAGTCATCTTCTCCTACTAGCAGTGAGATTGACCAAAACAACCAAGACTAATTACAACAGCGCTCATGAACACTTCTTCCTTCCATTCTCTGATGGGATTCCTCCTTAGTTGCACTCTAAAATCATATTTTTTTTTTAAACTGAGCTGTTTACCAACTGTTTTCTTTACTATCAGTCAACACCTACATAAACAAAAAATAAAGGTACAGGAAGAGTGCAAGCAGTATCAGATCTGAACAGATTGGCCCTGTTTTGCTCAGCTCATGGTGTACCTAGCAAACAGCTAGAACATGCAGAACTTAAATGAAAATTACATCTCGAATACCAGGGTAACAAAATGCTTCCCTGAGATCATAACTTTCATTCTAGCACTCCACAAATATATAGCTAAGCTTAGTTTCTTTCCACATGAAATTCTTTGTGGACACTGCCAATAACATTACCTTAGGAGAACGCAGCACTGTCAGAACCATCTCAGAAGAGCAAAGCCATGAGCTGCACTTCTTGGCCTCACCCACAAGGAGTAATGTGGGCACGCAGAACTCTGTTACCAATTCTTACAACACCTATGTGCACATTAGCCAATAAGTTTGAAACGTGTGTGTGTGTGTGTGTGTGTGTGTGTGTGTGTGCATTGCATCACCAAGGCGAGCTCCGGGTCACAAAGTCAGGGATATTTGTGCTGTCACCCCTCCTACCCCAGTGTGGCAGCAGGGCGCGCATGGGCTGCATCCTCTCACCCATCCTGTTTCTCCCCACCGTCCCTGCCGGGACGCACTCCTGCACAGCTTCACGCGGATGAGGGGTTAGGAAAGCCGGATAAGACGAGCAAAGGCACATTGCAGGGTCAGCCAAAACACACACGCAAGCAGGCTATGAAACTGCAAGGCGAGGATCCAGCTACATTCCACATGCTTGCAGAGCCTTCACTCCCAAACCAGCTCCAGGAACCAGGGGAGGAAAGTTAACCGTTCAGACAACTTCTGTTCTCAAGCACCTGAGTGCAAACTGCTGGCGGATGAAATCCAAAATATCACCAAGGAAAAAAAAAAAAATTGCACAATAGCTAGCAGCACAAATTGCAGATTGAATCTCAGTTAGTTACCCAGTATTTTCAGCAGCAGAAGTGCAAAGTGGTACCAGGACAAGGAAGATCCTCTGCATTATCACTACAAAGTCTCATACCTTAATTTCAGTAAGGGAAACCTACAATATCAGGACACTAAAGGGGAAATCCATCAGGGAGTCAGCTCTTATAAGTATGAAAAATGAAATTAAGAATGCAAATGATTACATTAAGAGAATAAGATTACTAGCTTCACAGCAACCTTTCACACAACGTTGTTTTAAATTGAGAGGGTTCCTTTAAATATAATTTAAAGGATGCTAGTTTCTTAATATGGAATTTGATCAACACATCAGCACATTGTGATTTTATCAAAATGTCACTGTCACGAACTTCAGCAGTGACTAATAATCGAGCATAATTCAAGGAACAATAAACACCAAATCTGCATTTGCACATATACTCCACGCAAGGAAGACAGCTAATGGCAGCAAAACAAGCTGACTGGAGTTTTGCTACCTCTTTCTCATGTCAGTGGGACAATATAAGGCACAAATCATCATCTGTGAGTAGCAAGGAAGGATGGAGGAGGAAACACTCAGCTGGTTGTATAACAATAAAGACAACAGAACAGATGTCTAAGCCCTCTCCCAAAATATCCCAATAAAAATCCTTTCTTAGGATGGGTTTTCATTTTCACAAAGGAAATATTCTCCAGAAACTGCTGCTAGCTCAGGCTTTCTTAAATGACATGAACAAAAACACTTGAAAAATAAGTAATTTCAAATATGGTTTCTTGAATCAGATAATTTGCTCTGCTAAGACATTTTCAAGGACAGCTTCCTAAAAACAAACAAACAAAAAACTGCACAACAAAAATCCTCCCTCCTCTTCCTAAATTTTTGCCATGTTCCTTTCATGTCCAGGTAATCAAACTACATTAAACTGCTCACTGAAAAATATATCCTCTTCAGTTGATCTTGCATATTATTTAATACACCATTTTGAAGGAAAAGAGCTTCAAGGCTTAAACAGAATGTTTTCCCGATTCACTAAAAATTGACAAATTCCAGTATCTGTACATCATTTCTCATATGCAGTATTAAAATCGCATCCTGATTAAAGGGCAGAACAAGGAAGACCAATCTTCAAATGCTTCGGATGTTATTTTATATTAATATATAATTGGAAAGTTTATATCCACAACTAAGCGATAAGTATACAGAATATTATCTAATATATTTGTTTTGAAATATATCAAGGTTAAACCATTTCTCAAGATAATGATGCAAAGCATTGAGTTAAAGTGTACATTATTTACAAAAACAAGTACCAACTTCACAATTCTGCCTAAATTTTGCTAGATACAATCCAAATTGCATTAAAAGCATATACATTGTGCTAACAAATAAAACAATTCCTCAAAAACATTCGTCTTAACCTGCCTTTTTTATTGGTATATAAAATACATTCATGTAAAAATGTATATTCTGCTGATGAGATAGTAAAAATAAATAAATCCGGGCTGCATCTAAATGAGTTTTCAATATAAAATATATAAAATTATGCTGCCCCTGAAGCTCGGAAGAAGGAGGAAAAAAAATTTAACAGCACTGATTTAGGTATTGCACAGAATTTATTTTTCCTTAAACAGAATCGGGTTTTACAATAAGCCACTCTTTTCTTTATTTTGCACTGCAGTCTGGCAGCTCTAATCTGATATGAAGTTTCCCAGAGTGTTTTTACGAAAATGCTTTACAGGAAGGAACACTGTTAACCTACCAGTCATCCTTTCAGCGAAGGATACACTATCAACCACAGAAAGTACAAACAGTACCAAACGGTTCAAGCCTCCGGATCACGTGAACTCATCGTCCCTCTGCCTGCTTTAAATCAAATGCTAATCCAAACTAATTAGAAACTAACCCCCAGTACAGAGAGCTTTTGCTTCCCTTTTTCTTCCAGCAGAGCTGCCTTATTAACCTGTTCTATTCTAACAACTGACTTTTCACATTAAAAAAAAAATAATAATCCTGTGCAACTGAAAAGCTTCTGCGTTCACATACAGTTTCACTGCCCAGTCTTCATGAGAAAGTAGTAATAATAATAGAGGCTGGAGGGATGCATTACACTGCTGCCCACATCCAGGGTAGTCATGGGCTGATGTAATCTCCTGCTTTGATCTCAAACTCTAATGACTTGCCTTTTCCACAGAAACACAGAAATATGGGATTCGGAGGCGGTTGTGCCAGCCCCAGGTGCTGAGACGTGCCCGTTTCCACGGCTGGCGCGCAGAGGCATGGGGATCACTCGCTGCCTGCTTCGGTCCAGCAATGGAGCAGCCCCCGCTCCAAACACGGAGCTGGCCTCCGGCCCCACGCAAACACTTTTCACCCTGTTCCCCCAGCAAATACATCAACTTACAGCTCACGTAAATCGCTCCGATTTAGAGACTGATTTAGTTAAGTCAGTACAATCCTCCCTTATGGGAGCTCACAAAATAGTTTTAAAAAATAGCCAAAATAGAATGAGTAATTCATTTACCATAACAGTACAGAAATCACAACATGTCTGAGATTTCCCAACCTTAAGTAGTAATAAAAGTAACAAAACTTTGGCTTTTATGAAAACATTTCTAATTCAAATTGCTTTCTATTGCAATCTAAAGTTTGTCTTCACTTTCTAAACAATATTTACACAGATGCAAAAGGACCTCAGTGCATAAATCCTGTAGCCTAGGCCTGATCCTTGTCTCATACCAGTAACTAAATTAGCAAACAGGTAGAATATATCATGTAGCATATTAAAGTATTTTCTATGTTTTTACTGTATTTTGCAGTCCAAATGTCAATGAAGATTCTGAGTTCAGAGTCAGAAGACCATCCAGACTAGTTAGCACAAGTTTTTCCTCTTGTGATAAGTTAAATAAACTTCTTCTCTTTTAGTCCCCCCGGAAAAAGTTACAGGTCAAAAGTCCATGGTTGAGAATTTGAAGTGTTAGATTCTCAGTTACTGCACATTTAAGGAGTTTTACTTTGAGATGAGAATTAACTGGCTTAATGATTTCTTGCAATGCTCAGATTTATTTCAACTAAGTAATAATTACCCTTCTCCACTGACCACTGTTATCATGGCTCAACAGTCAGTCCCAAGCTGCTATTAAACTATCTATTTGTAGAGACTAACATTAATGGGATGAAATTTAATATTTTATACTCCAAAGCCCACTCTGCCCCACAAAGCACTAGAATGGAAAGAGGCTGGGAGCTCTTTTGGTGATGGTTCTCGTCACACTTGCTTAGCTCTTTCCTTACAGGCAAGTGGCCCAGCACACAGTGCACTGTTAGCAGGTCATGTAGTGAAACAGTAGCTTTAACCAGGACACAATTCCTTTACACTAATTTACATTAGTGCTTAAAAATATTTTTCTTTTTGCAAGAGCTCAAAACATTACTGACCTCTGATACCAAAAGAACAATGTATCAGGAAGTGAATGAGACACACAATTTGAGTAGTTTGTAGTGTGAAATTCAGTTTCTTCAAGAGAAGCTGACAAAGAGAGACCAGGGCTGCAAATCTCTCCTCTTCAAAAACATCTTGCCTAAAAAAAAAAAAAAAAAAAAAAAAGGGGGGGCAGCTAAGAAGAAGAAAAAAAAAAAATGTAACCATGAATCCTCCACATATCTTTCAACGTAGGAGCTGCCCATCCTTTCCCTCCCCTTAGATGACTAACTCCACAAGAGTTTCAGTAGGGTGTTTGGAAAGCGAAGTGCTTTACCGCAACCTCCGATCTACCCGTTTCACTTCAGCGCTGAGAGCGCAGCATGCACAAACTTGGCAGGGTGCTCTGGGCCTCCTGGAAACAAGGGTGCAGCCCACGCGGCAAGCGAAGCCGGCACCACCGTCCCATTCCCGCCTCGGGATTGCGATGGCCCCTCTTGCTCCAGCGCTGACACTGCCCCGCTGAGTGGGTGTAGGTGGCAAATCAGTCGAAAGCTCTGCAGCCGGGTGCCAGAGATGCCCATTTAGCCCTGGAATTGGCTCACCGGCAGTTGACACAAGTGCTGGTGCCCACGCAGGAGAAGCAGGGGCTTCTGGCAAGGGCAAGAGATACCCCTGCATCAGCCAGGAACATGCAGGTCAGTGTCACCAAAAAGAAAGGGATGGACAGAGCAATGAGGGCAGGACAGCGCTTGATCAGAATCATCAAAGTCAGAGCAACAATGTAACAGGAAAAAAGTAAAAAGTGTTACAAACCTTTCAACTTTAAGCCACCCAAAGCATGGCATGATAAAACTGATAACCGCATGTTTTTACATTAGCTGTTAATTACTTTGTGTAGGTTTTCTAGGTTTTCATTGTGAATTTTCTTGCTTCAAGTAAGAAATCTGACTTTTACTGTGGAGTTGGTTTTTTTTCCTCCTTCTCTAAATTCGTACTTTTTACTTATTTAAGTATTTCTCTAAGACAACAATGATGTCACTTTTTTTCACCTTCTCTTCAATAAGCAGCATGAGCTTTAAGTCATTGTCAAGTGTTTTCCAAGCTTGAATCACTCTTGAAGGTTTTATTGAAAACATTCAAGTTTCTAAAAAAGGTATTTTGAAAATTTCAACACGATACAAATATTCCTATAGCCATCGCATCACTACCACATGCCAAGAGAACATCAGCCTAGTGCACTGAGACAGCATTTTCCCTAAAATACAACACAAGAACTTTTTAGGTCTTCTAAACACAAAACAACAGTGACAAGTGTCTTAAGAATCAGATGCAGCAAGTCAAATCCTCTTAGACTAAGACTAGATACAATTCAAAGTGAGTTAGGAAACCAGCAGAAGGAAAAAAAAACAAACCCCAAACAACACGCACACACAGAGTCATGTGTAAAACTAAACATAAGAACTTTGGAATAATGTGTTCGAGTTCCAATTAAACAAAGATCTTCAGGAAAAAATTTTGCTGTTTTTGCTTTTATCACTCTAGAACTCTCTACTCTAATCTACTCCTCCTTTATACTCAAAATAAACTAAGAGAAAAGTCAATGATATAACATCAAATAAAAATTTACTTATTTTTGCTTTCTTCACTACAAGGAAACTCTAGAGATGCCATTTATGAAAGTATAAAGCATCCAAGGACGGTAAAGGCAAAACATAAAATATGCATTTACGCATAAATATTTTACATGGGTGAGATAAGACCTTTATAGTCAATCTGGGGGTGTTTTCAGGCACAATTTATTACATTTCATGCAACTTGTAGAAGGTTTTCTATTTTGTATAAATCCCTGAAGTAGCATCTTTACAAATACAAGCAAAACACATCCCTTCACGCCTGTTTTATCTCCTTTAAATTCTCTTTCTGGACATTTTCAAATTGAAATGTAATCTTTAGGAAAAAAAAAGAAAAAAAAAACTTAATGATTGTTAGTAATAATTTTTGTAAACTTCATTAAGCCAAACACTGCATTTCTGTGTCCTAGTGATTGATTTTTATAACTGAAACTGATATGGCTCAAGGATCACTTCAACACTGGTGATTTTAATGACGAGATTCATCCTTCTTCAGCAGGAGCAGGGATAGCACAAGGCTTCCCCGTAAGGTTCATGGAAAGGGAACATCTGGAATGCCTACGACCTCACTTGCCCGCACTAGCTCTTCTTCCTCCCTGTATGGAGCTCAGATTTGCAGGAAGCTGCTGCCAAACAACAACTACACTGAACTAAGCCAACAGCCAGGGTTTACCACCACAGTAGAGCTTCCCCTTTGCCTTTCCTCATCCCTTTTTGCCTTGGCTTTAAAGAAAGAAAAAAAAAAAAAAAAAAAAAAACCACACAGCTGGAACAGCGGTTAACCAGGCTGAACAAGCCCAAAAGAAAAAGTCCCACTGCTAAGGACGCGATGAGGCTGCAGGACCATGGCACATCTTGGTTTGGCTGCAGGACCCTTCTTCCAGCAGGAACAGCAGAGAGGAGCATGTCTTGCATAGCAAATCTGTGCTATGAACACTTACAAATTTGCCAGGGAAACTGGATACTGGGTCACAAAGCAGGTCACCTGAAAACTCAGCATTATGCAAAACACGAGCTGCATGCCTTCAAGAGTCATCCAAATTACTTAACTTCTACACAGCAACAAACCCCAGAGGGGGAAAACAAGAAAAAAAGAAAGTCATCGCGTTAAAATAATGCAAGCTACCTAAAAGTACTTAATCCAGTTTAGATCCTACGAATATGAACTAAAAATCTTTGATTTAATACAGTATATCTCAGGGTCTCTACCAATACACAGCGCACACAAGTGTTAGGCATATTTACGGTACCCCGAAGACAAATATCTCAATATAACAGACTGAGCAACCCACTCAGGAATCTTAAGCATCTAAAACACACATTTTAGCAACTTTGTTTTACTGGCCGGGCAGGAATGGTCCGGCCCCACTGGAGGGGCACAGTTCACCTCGGGCTGCAGCAACGAGGAGCGTCTGAGGGAACCGCCACCGAGGGCAGGACTGGGATATTCTCACAGCTGCATCACGGAGGAGCTGCCAGCAGGGAGACAGACAAAATCGAGCAGGAAGGCTCGTGTGGAGCCTGCACCCTTGCGGGGCTGGGCTGTGATGGGGGGAGCACTGCTGTGGTGCCCAATGGCTCAACGGGCCACGAGGAGCTGCCATGAGCCACGCGGTGCAAGAAGGGACGGGCCAGCGCAATGACACCGCTCCCTACGGCACCCTGATGCCCGTACACACAGTCACCCTAACAGCAGGTACCGAGAGGGACCTACGCGCCTTCCTGGTGGGATACAACCCTCCTCCAAGGAGCAGCCACAGGGATCAGAGCAGCATTCCCACATTCCCAAGAGCTCCTTTGCTCCCTCTTGCCCAGCACTCCTCCACCCTGGGTGCTCCTCCAGCATCTCAGCTGGGCTCCGAGTCCAGCAGCTCCACGGACTCTTCTGGGAGACAGCCGGAAAAGCTGCTTTCCGACAGCTCTACAAACCCTCAACATGCTTTATTACACATTTTAAAACATCTAAAACATAAACAAACAAAAAAGCCCTTATTCCACACATTCTTTAATAGTACTATTCCAAACATATTAAGAAAGTCACTTGCACTGTGTCAAAGAGGTGTCGTATCTCCCAATAGCTGCATCACTTAATAACCATATAATGTTTTTCAAGTGCAACGCATTATATGAAGACAAACATTAATTTATCAGCATTGCAAATATTTTAAGATCCTGACAGTAAAGAATTTCTTTGCCAGCAAATGATACTGCTTAAAGCTCTTCCAAGGTAGCCAAAACTGACCCCAAAAATGTGCATCCTAACGCGGCTTGGTAAACTTTGGAACACATCGAAATCCACAGCTGTTTATAGCTGTAGCATTATGCATCTGACAGCTTTATTTCTGTAACAGTTTATGCTTTCATTATGTCCTGTCACTTGCTACATGGAATTTGTGTTTAAGAGGATTCCACTGTATCATATCTAAGAGGTTTACATGAAAAACCAAATAGCTGAACTCGCAGATACACTGCATCACTAGATTTAAAGGTTCACAGTAACTTCTCATAGCCATATTACATCACCCATCTTTCTGCGAATAGATTTGCCCATAAACAATACAAAGCACCAGAAAAGTTACCTTAAGCATAGATTAAAAAACAAGACAGATAGCAGTACACCTGTCATGTTTGAGTTTGCATGGATTGCAAAACAAAGATTGACTACCCTCCTTCAAAAAATCATCAGTGAAAAAGAGGAAGCTAAATCTTAGCCATATTGTACGTATTTGAACAGCAAAGAAGAATCTCTTTCTGTCAGTACGTAGCAAAGATTCAGAGACAAGTCTACTGTGGCAAGTAGAGAAACTATCAAAAATACAAAGCATAAAAATTTAGAAGAAACAATCAGTTTTCATAAATTCATTCATGACTTGAAGCGGAAGAGCATTTTTTTCTTCCAAGGCTATTGGTTTAATCAACTGTGCCAGAGCTGAACAGATGACAAAACTACAGCCCCTAATAGCAGTATCTGAACAACCAATTGCTGAGATGCCAAGAAGTTAACTGGAATAAACAAGCATCACAACACAGACAGCATCTCTAGCACACACTGCTGAATCCTAAGCCAAAGGAAGAAAAGGAGGCTAAATGAGTAAGACACCAAAGTCAGTAAAACCAACAGGCTACGGTGAGTCTCCTCTACACCTGTCAAGCGTGGCGTATTCCAGGGCCACAACGTCCTCCTCATCGCAGTGCACAGACCCTCCTTAGCAGATCCCCTCACTGGCTTCGCTTACCCAGGGACCAAGCAATGGTATTTGCCCACCTTTGCTCATTCACCTTTATTGTAAACTTCCCTCCCAAAGCAAGGCATACCTACCTGTCCCCTCACCTCGCTGTTCTCTTTGCCCCCACTGCCCTCACTACTCCTTTGGCTGACAAATTAAAGATTCCTCCACCATCCAGTTGCCATCCATGCAGGTTGGTGGTAATTAAGTCATCCCTGAACCTTTGTGGAAAGAAGCCACGAGCAGTGGCAGATTACAGGATATCAGGCAAGTCAGTCTTTCTAGAGGTCACCTCATAACCACATCTTTTTCTTAAAAACTTTCAATATATTTTTTAAGATTTTCTAAGAATAACTCAGAAATGCCCAGCATTAAAATAACTCTTCACTCAACTGTAAAAGACCAACCCAAAAGAGTAAGTTCTCTTACCACTGGCTCCCTTCATAGCAAAGCCTGCAACATTATGCTACCTTAGGGTCCACAAAGGACATAGACATGTCCATCACGGTCACTAGGTTGCAGGCTCAGGCTATCACTCACCATTCATCCTGCTCCACAAGAGTAATTGCTGCTCGGCACCACGTCGCTCCCTAGGCTGTGATTGTGCTCCGCTCTCTACAAATCTACTTGACAGAAAGCTTCTCTTAACTACAGGTGACTTCAGCAATCAGTTACTTCACTGCACGTAACTGTGGTCCGTACTTCTGTACATTTCTGCTAATGCAAATCCCAACAGTTGCAACAAATGAATCCATCCACAACAGTAATTAAATACTTAAAATTATTTCTGTAAAAAATAAATCTACAACTGAACTAGAAAAGCAAATTTGCTAGAAAATGCATGCTATAGTCCACACGCACACACAAGACTCTGACAGAAGACACGTTTCAGTAGAAGGAGGAAACAAGTCAGCCAGACAACCAGCATCAAGATGTTAGCTGAAGTCTTAAAAGTTTCACCATGTTCACTGAGAATCACCTCGCAGGTAAGGAAAGCCTTTTTGTTTTTGCTTAACTAAAAAGGACCAGTTAGTGTTTACCTTAAGGGGACCCTACCATAAAGGATGCTAGATAAGATATTCTGGTTTTGACAAGGGAGAACTCTCTGGGAATCTACCTAAGCGGAAGGAAAGGTCACAACTTGCATCTCCTGCCACCGTCTCCTGGGACGTCTCTTGCTGAGGACAAGAGGAAATGGCCTCAAGTTGCCTCAGGGGCGGTTCAGGCTAGGTATTAGGAAAAGAGTAGCCAAATATTGGAACAGGCTGCCCAGGGAAGTGGTGCAGTCACCACTCCTGGCCGTGTTCAGGAAGGGGGCAGAGGAAGTGCTTAGGGACATGGTTTAACAGGCAGAGTGTTGAGGGATCTATGGTAGCATTCAACCTCAAAGGCCTTTTCCAACCATCCTGATTCTATGATTCTATCCCTATAGTAATTGAGATCCAGCATGTTGAAAATGAAGACTCTAAGCCAAATTTTGCACCTTTGAAAATTCCTTTCCAAACACTGTGGCAGAAACTGTGAATATTAAAGTTTAAGCTTTAGACGCAGCAATCAAACAAGTTACAACTACAAACTGAATTTGTAAAGCCACATCTAATACAATTCTGATGTCAAAGGCTCAAGTTTTCCAACCACTCTATTCAGGCTGAAACTTTCTATTATTACTTTTATTCCTTTCTATTTGCTCTATAATTTAAAGTAATTGTATTTTGCTAAGTTTGACTAAACCTAGAATTGATGATTTAGAAAAAAAGTGCAGAACAAGGAATGAAAAATCTACTCTAATGACTGAAAAAGCATTATTTTACCAATTTTGTCCTGGTTCTTTCCTTGAAAGTGCGTAGGAATCTCTATGACAGGCTTATCTGCATTACTGATGTTCAACTAAGCTGTCAGAAGACTGATATTTCTTCTCCTTGCATTCTTTTTGTAGCATAATCATTTAAAGATCCTCTTAAACATTTATGTATTGATTTGCTTCACTTCACTGATCACCTCCTCTCACTTTTTTACTTTCATAAGTAAAAAGGTATTAGGCTTTTTAGACAGCAGGTCTAAGTCTCCTGGAGAAGGCAGACTAAGGTCTACCTTAGTAGATTCCTTTACACTCAACAAGAAGGGATTCTTATATCAAAACCCCAAAGTGGGTCAATCCAGAAGAATTTATGAAGCATTTAGCAAGCACTCTCACAGAAGTGGATTCTACCCAGGCTGAAACAGCTAGGTAGCTTAAACATATAACATCATGAGCATTAACATCTACTCATTGACAGTCTCAGTTCTCCCGCAGTAGCCATGTTGTCTTTCCCTTCATCTTTATACATCCACTAGAATCTAATGCAGAAGAGTGGATTCAACTGGAGAACCAACAATGCACAATTAACTTGCTTTTCTCAGTATCTGCTCAAGACTGTGATATGATGCTGTGAGTGACATAAGAGAGAAAGAGAAAATAAAAATGAGCTAGAAGGGCAAACTTGAGCATTTTTGTTGTTATTGCTTTTGTTTAAACAAGGACTAAAGCTCCTCCTAAGAGGAATAAATTGACCTCCAAAGCTTCAGTTTCTAAAACATTGCTTTTCTCAACGATTTCTCTAGAATGCAAATCACTAACATTCTGTTACTTCCCAAGGATGACGCAAAATTAACATTACAAATGCACTCTGTAACCCATTCTATCACTATAACACAACAGAAAACAAAGATGTCTTCATGCTCTTAACTACGTACATTTGCTGTCATTAGAGATTCTTCCAAGTTGGGCATCTCCTCCAATGACTTCAAGATCTCTCCAGCTTATTCTTCCAAACACTTCTACTTGTTTTCAGTGAATATTTTAGATAAGATTTTAGATTTTTATAGAGACTCAAATAATTAAAGAGACACTGAATATACGGTTGAAAGATTTAGGAAAGGTCACATTTGCCTCTTACAAAATTCTTCTTAATACAATATGATGGCAGCTACTGCCATCAAAAGAAATCTGGGAGTGATCACACACCTTTTCTTGACATTGAGAATCAGCTGGTGGGTGATAAAAATGCCAATTTATGATCTATAGCTTCCTATTTAGCAGAGGGCAAAACTCCCCCTGCGGAGGCACTGAGACTGCAGAGCTCACTTTTACCTTTCTGTAGTCTCTTGAGCTAGCACATTCTGAAACTGCAAAGGCAAAACTGTGTAAACTTAGCAGTCTCACAGGCAATTTTTATTTAAATGAAAAAAAAAAAACTGCCATTTTAATTGCTCGCCTTTTCCTCTAGCAAAATGGATGTCACTTTGTTACAGAAACTATAGTTTCTCTTTCATTCATAGCAGAAAACTAAGTGCAAATGTCTGCACATTCTCCAATCACTTCTGGTGTTCTATTAAGAAAAATGAGTTATTGATAAATCAGAATTTAAAGCAGCACTACTGAAAGACTCAACTACACTTTTGGATAAACAATGGACTTGTCTTCTCATTTTAATAAAAGCTTTGAGATATGATTCTTCAAAAAGATGCTATGAAATA
Organism: Crypturellus tataupa; assembly: GCA_034781795.1. Classification (NCBI taxonomy): domain Eukaryota; kingdom Metazoa; phylum Chordata; class Aves; order Tinamiformes; family Tinamidae; genus Crypturellus; species Crypturellus tataupa. The sequence continues at coordinate 7,651,528 of JAWLRI010000763.1, forward strand.
AGTTGCATAAAGGTTAGGTATTTCCAGAAATAAAATAAATATATATAAAAGTATGTTCTCTGAAAGCTGAGCATACGATTTGAGTGAAATTCTCAGTAGCAGTGATCTTCCAACTTAGGATGGTAAGGACCATCCTAAATCTATAGGAATAAGCTTCTTTTCTCTAAGAAAAATAATCTGCTGCTTTGTTATTTATTCAATGCAGCCTACCTATATCGCATACAAATGGCCCTTCTCATCTTTAAACAGGGTAAAGTTTAGAAATGCCTAAGTATTAAGCCATTTCTTTAGTCACTACTGCCAACACGTGCAGTTGCATTTTTACACGCTCTCTCAGTGTCTAGCGTTAACAACTTGTACTTCAGTAATAGCTATGCCGTAACATTAACCCTCCCATAAAACCTTGTGAATGCCTGATTGTTCATTCCCTTGTTTTACCACCTCTGTGTCCATCACACACTTCTATACAACCACAGCCCAGTCTGAAATTGCCTTTTTTTTTTTTTCTAAGGAGGGTTTTGTCTCTTTTAGTTTTTTGCCTCCTGAAGTGCTTCTTTATATGAATTCTGACCCAGAAGAGCTCTGTATACTCCAAGAAGCACGTGGCTCCCCAGAACACAGAGCATGTATCGGCTCAGCCAGGGCACTTTGCTTGGAGGCTGGCAACGCTCCTGTGAAAGCCGCCGGTCACATCACCCGCACACCTAGTACCTAACCCCTTTATCCTCTGGTGCATCAGCCTGGCCACCATCCTCTACCTACAACAAAAAAACAGAATTGCCTTATGAGTCACTAAGTCCCTTCTCTGTTTCTTCCTCACCTTTCAGAAACCGCAGGGATACTAGACGGCCCCACTGCCCTTCCTGCTGCACCCGGGCACCAGGAGGAAGGAAAAAGGCAACCCGAGTCGGATAGAGGTGCCAGAGCCACAGGAAGGTGGGCAGTGCTGATAGATGGCACCAGGAACGGAAAAGCATAAGGGAATAACAGTGAGGAAGAATTGAAAAATGCAGGGCAACTAAAACCCCTATAAGGAAATTTGTGATTGATGAATCTCAATGTGCCTCAGCTGTTTTGCAAACAGCTGAGAATCCCACTGGCAAAAGTGGGACATTGTTTAATATCACTCGATAATAAAATTAAAAGGCTAATATTGTAAAATACCAGGAGCACACACATTACTTGGATTACAAACCAGGAGACCTTGAAATGCAGCTGTAAATCGGAACTCCGTGAAGTGTGATGTTTATCAAAAAGTCAAAGGTGATGGAGTTGCAACCTAGAAGCAGCTTTCTTTCACAAAGAGGAATGAACTCTAGATAGGCAGTAAAGCAGACAAAACTAAGCAGAAGCCATGGATGCAGACTGAGGTTAGTCAAAATAAAAAAAAATAAAAAAAAAAAACCACCCAAGATTTGCATTTCCATTAGCAACAGATTAACTAATAGAACAGGATTCTCCTCTCCATGCCCTTGCATGAGGTAGAGGTATTTCAAAAAACTGTGTGTTAACAGAAATAGTTACTATCTTGGCCTAGACAAAAGAGAATGGCTTGAAGCAGAGACACACAGCAAAGGTATCTAGAAAACCCTTCAAAACTTAAAGGATAGGAATCTACTTCCACTATCAGTTACACTTTTTTTCACCATGTAGATCTGCAAAGATTCAACTCTGAGGACAATCTGCACTAAGATTTATTGTATTTATATGTAGTGCAATTTTTACTTTTCCCCCAAACCTGCTCTCCCTGTAAATCTCTACAGAGCATTATTCCTCATATTGCATGCAAAAGCTACAGTAGGTACAGTAAACTTTCAAAGGCAAGTATTAAAATATATAAATCAATAGGTAAATTTTTTTTAAAAAAAAGAATAGTTGAGCTTCTTCTGAATGTTTCATGACACAATGTAAATACAATTCTTCTAAACAGCCCTTCTTTCACAAAAAGAACATGCCACGGTCAATGGATAAAGCAGACAACACTCATGCTTGAATTTTCCATACTTAAATTGAACACTTGAAATTTCAATGCCAGTTTTCTTTTAACCTAACTGCTCTACAATACTTACAATATGGCACTACATTCCCTGGGGAAGAAGAAATCCAAAGCAAGTTAAGATACAATTCTCTAAGCTAACTAGAAGCTTGAAATCAATAATAAATTCATTATTTGACAAAGATGATTAAATGATGCTGTGCAAATTACAAGCATCATTCCTCTTCCAAATTCAATGAGGTGATAATGGCATGATATTACAACACTGATGGATGCCAAATACTTTGCATTAAGAACACTGGCATTCACATTTTGGCCTTCAACTTTGTTAAAATATTTCATTTTTAACTGACAGAGGGAAAAAAAAGGCACTTCTGTTAGTCTCCTTTATTTTTTGAAAAGGGGTAATACAAGGTAGAAGTGACGCCACTAAAGATACACAAAAATAAACACATCAAACAGTCTTCAATAAATGGCAGGCTGCTTTCTAAAAGCAGATTTTTTTTATGTTAGAATTCTTTGTAGAACAATTTAAAAAGCCTTATCTGAGAAATAAAAGCAGCATACATTCTCTCCTATTAAATTCCATTTTCTTATCTAGAATTATGGTCTGCCTGGTCTATCTGAAATGATTTTGTCTCATCACATTGTGCCACTCCTCCCTATATCAAGTTTGCCAGAACAGTTAAGAGATGAGCTTTATAATGAAACACACAGACTCCAGATAGAAGCCCATGGCATCACTTATGTCACACACGAAGCAAAATGCAGCTGCTTGCAGCACTGAAACTCAAGATGTTTCACCAAAAGGAACACAGATGTTGAATTAAACAGATGAGGAGGCTCCTAATGCGCACACCTGCAAACTGTCATCCAGAGCAGGGTCACAGACCTGGCTGGGTAAGAAGCGGGGCAAAGCTACAGTAATTACTTCTTCCCTCCGCTGCGCAGCAACCTGCAGACCCACACTAATTCCCAAGTCAGAACTTGTTCCTGTGTGACTGACAAGATTTTCTCCTATAATTTTGCCCAACCACATTTTGAACTTTTCTAAACTTCTGGCATAGAAGACATCCTGCAGCAATGTGCTTCACAGCCCAAACGAAACACAGCATGAAGTATTCAATATTAAATCTGCTCGTGGCCTCCAGTCTGTATGACACAAGGAAGGGCAAGTGTCCCCTATCCCTTCTCCACAGTGTTAAGGGCTTTTGTAAAGCTTAGCAGGTATCCCACCTACCTCCAAGTTTTTCTCAGCTGAAGATGTGGAAGATGCAGTCAGCCTGCCTTGCTACGTGACTCTGAAATTTCAAGTTCTATTTAATTCCTTCCGAGACAGAAGGCTGAAAGCTGACTATTATTCAAGGCATAGGACACACCACAGATTTACACAATAATGTAATTATGCCTTCTTTTTTGTTATTTTCTATTCATCTCTCAGTAATTCCTAATTGTTTTCTTTTTTGATCACTGCTGGCCACACAGATTATCAGTGGACTATTGTGCAAAGACATGGAAGACTTACCGCTTTCATCATATGAAACTAGGTCTGGCAAAGCAGTGAAGAATCCACTTCAGAATTTTAAAAGGGCTTCTAGATGAACAGTCTTGTTCTCAATAGATACAATCTTGGTGAGGTAATTATGTCTAAATTACACTAAAAAAAGTAGCTTAAGTTCTACTGGACAGCAGTTCTTGGCAGACTCAGTTGAGGGAGATGCAAAAACATCTTGGAAGGTAGTTGGCGCTCCTAAATCAAACATAAAAGGAGAATGCTGCAAGGCAAATGCTTTGAGTCCATGCAAAGAGCAGCCTACTCGTGGTGGGGCTTGGAGGCTGGAGCAGCCAAACGCCGGCGTGGCAAGGGCAGCCTCCCTGATCAGAGATAAACTTCTGCCCGGGCTGGTAAAACCAGACGCAGAAAGCAGGGCGAGACGAGAGTTGGGTCCATGCTTTGAAAAAGAATTTTTAGAAAGCTCACGATTGCACTTTAACTCCAAATTTACACAAGGCGAAGGCTGAGGAGATCATGTTCTTCATAGGGCAACTGTTTTCTGACGTTTACAAAAAATGATGAAGACTTGTTTACAGAAGTATTTCATCTTTCTCACATGAATGATTTTGGAAAGAAACTCCAAGGAGACTATGGTACAGGACACCCAGTGGAGCAGCCGCGAGGCTCTCACTCCCTGCTATGCCTCAGTGCCCCCAAAGGAGCCTATTCCACAGGGACACTTCCACTCTGCATCCTGCCCAAGTCCACATGCCCAAAAAGCAGGAGCCAAGTTAAGATCCACCAGACAGTTAAAATGTAATGCAGGTGAGTGCCCTGTGGAAGAACTGAACACAGAACTCATCTCATAATCCACAGCATAGTCATTAAAACAAATAATAAAACTGGGGAGTGGAGGATCACCCCACGCTCTTGAGGTCAGAAGTCTTTCCAGAGCAGTAACGTGCTTCCCAAGGCCACAGAAGAGAGCACTTCTTCAAACACCAGCAACTCATGGATCACTCCACTGAATTCTAAGGATGTTTCTTCCCTCACCATCCTATCACAATGAACAGAATTTTCTAATAACATAAAAGTTAGCAGATGCCAGGTTCAGACTCTTCTCTGCTCTGCAGAATCTCTTCCCAGGAAACACTTATTTTTTTTTTAATCTCTTCTCCCTTCACCATTTTTCCTTTTGTCATCCTCCCATCAGTGAGTTTTTTGGAAACTGTATATACTCTCTGCTGAATTTCTCCCTTCCAAATACAAATGAAGAAATAACTTATTCCCATTTCCTAAGCCATTCAGAACCAGCTCCCCAGACGCTTGCTCGTGCTGACTAGAGTGCAAGTACAGCAGCATATTGCATTAGTGCAAGCATAACAGAATATTGCATTTGAAGGCCAGTGCTGTGGTTTATAAAGTTTCCTCATTCTAGGCATCTCATCCCAGAAAGAGAGAGGAGGTTTCAGAACAGTTTTTGGACCCTTACTAGCGCAGCAGCAGCTATGTATATCAAACCCCTCTAGTTTGCAGTGGTGATAAAAGAAGACAACAGGCTAAGGCGGACGGCTCTTTGGCAGACCCCTCCACCCTCCTGCCCACTTCCTTATCCACAGCCAGAGCCGTGTAAGAGCTGATGTAGCAGTAGGACAAGTAAAGCAGTATTACTTTAGGGTTCAAGACCCCTTATTCTCTCATTGTCCTTTAGTCAGACACAAAGGATTATTGTTGCTCCCATCTGTTTTCTACTCTCAACAAGCAAAGGCTGAAAGACTGCAAAGCCTTATGTTGAAGAAGATGATATAAAAAGGCTAAGCTCACTGCTAATCACTGGTTAAGAACTGAAGTGTGAATGCCTAGACTTGTTATTCTGTCATTTCTCTTTGCAGTCTACTTAATAGCTACATCCTAATTTACCAGCAGTCTGTTTAGACTGCCTTATGCACTCCAGTTTTCACTAATAAGTAGCCATCCACACCACATTCTGCCAATTCTCACAATTTGCTATGTCACCCACTCTTACATACACAGCTGCTAAACCCACAGCATCGACTCAACTGAAAATTACCAACTCCTGGATAACACTGCAGGTCACTAATAATTATTCTTTGACTGTAAGAGCAGTCTTATAAAGGAGGAATTGAGAATAATTTGATGTTTTGTCATTCAAGTTTATTCTCACATTTCTGTGGTAACCCTTCTTCAATTTACTTAAAGTATACAGTAATTTTTAACTACAGGTTTGGACAACAAAAAAGCCAGATGAATCATTCTGGATATTTAAAGCCTACAATCAGACAGCTTGAGTCTCCTTATATTTTACTACAGTTCTCAAGCCAGAGTCCTATTTTCCACTTATCAGCAGGAACACTTTTATAAGGAGTACCAATTCATTTAAACACGCAAAACATTTTAAGAGTTGAGTATTTCTTATATTCTCTACAAGGCTTTAAAGGTCATCGTGCTCCCCTCTACACTGATTCTGCTTTCTTTTAAACTGCAAAGCCAGTGCTAGAGGACATCAGAACTAAACTGAGAAGATAGCACATGCGTATAAATACACTGTGTAAAAATAAAACCAGGCAGATGCCTAGGAAACACCCCGCAGCACGCATTACCCTTGTTTTCCTCATCACTGCATGGGCAACACATGTCTACTAGTGCGGTACTTCAGAAGCCAGGACTGCTCTCGGGGATAAACACAGGCCATGCAGTGGGAGAGGAGATGCTCTGGGCAAGAAGTTAGCCCTTTACCTCTAGCTGCTCTCCAGCAAGACACCAGCTGGGCTGAATGCTACAACAGATTATTCATTTGTATCAACAGTCTTAGATCAAGCAAAGCTTGTCGGAGAGTTGTCTCAGGTTGGATAAATCCATGATAGCAATCCATGGTTCCTGCTGCTTGTTGTCTTCTGTTTTTTTAAGCACAGTTTTGAAACACATAGCCGCAGCAATTTCCACATGCTCAAACAAACAACACTTGAGATTTCAGCTAAAACACAACTAAACTGCTTTTAATATGCTCTGAAAAATTGGCATCTCAAGGAATTTAAGAAATCATTGTATGTGCCAAAATAACAGCTATCAGGTCAGAGTCAGAGGAAAGTTGAATTTCAGGATTTCATCTATATCATTCAGTGGTCCAGTCTGCAGTTAGATACTTCAAAAGTATTTCAACACCCACAGCCTGTCTGTACAATTCATATGTTGTTATAACAACGCTGTCACATGTCAACATACGGGTTTTTTAGAAGCAATAATGAAGTGCTTGCATTGATTCACGAAACATAACATCAAACTGCTCATCTCCAGCTTAGGATTTCTACACAAGAGTCTACCTCAAATACAGGTTATTCATCCCTACATTTGTAGGACATCTTACTTTATCCCAAAGAGCTGTGCCTGACCTTTACAGGCATGTTGGTGGATTCCCCTTTACTCCTCTCTTATGGGGCCACAGAAATTTCTCTTGTCCTTCTCCTTTCCTATTGCCAGAGCAGAAGAGCTGGTGATAATCCCCTTTGAATGCAGTGTTTAACACCTATCTGGCTGGTGACAGGTGCTACAATGCAACAGGATTAGTGCACTCCTTTCATAAACCAACAAAATTCACCACAAGTACATCAGCAATGGCTCTGCATAAGCTTAACAAAGCACTTACCATTTGTGCACATATATCTTCTGCACATACATAACCATATATAGTAAGGTCAATTGGGGAGGATGGGGGTAATTCACCCATCTTCCCATGGAGGCAATTAATAAAAACAAGTTTAAGCAAACAGACTGCCATGGGATGCTCCTGGGCAGTCTGACACCTGCTCAATGGTAGCATCAGGTGGACCTTTAAGTTCTTCTGTTTGCTCGTAGCAAGCACGTGACTGCTGAGACATTTAAGAATGTTTTAAGGGAATGAGGGACAAAGGAAACCCAGATCTGAGATGGTAAATCACAGAATAGGCAAAAATCAAGATTAGATAAAGCATCAGCTAACCCTCAGGTGACTAGATCTGCAAGGACATGACCAGCAACAATCACCCAGGCAACTAGAGACAAGAATATTGAAGCACTTTGCTTGAAATTCAATCTAACCTGGAATAATTCTAACCCAGGAGTTACTTATCATCCTAACACAAACTGACTGCATACTCCAAGAAGTCTGGGGGTTCTAAAGAAGTGGGATGCAAAGAGCAATGGACAATAGGATCAAACAATCTTTCTCTTCTACTTCAATTTTTCCAAACGTGCAGCATTATAAGAAGCGTCAGCTAAGACTGTTTATTATTCCATTTAGGAGTTGCTATTTATCTGATTCGGTGTTATCGGTCACAACACAGAGAGACTCTACCTACACTTCTTGCCACACTTAAGATACATACTCAAAATCTCATCTCCCAGCAACCACAACCCATGTGATGTTCTCTGTTGGGTGAGCAAGTCTTTGCTCTGAAAGAGTCAGCACAGGATGAAAGACAAGGAGAAGTTGTTGTATTTCAGTAATACTTGGAAGAGAATGATAGCAAAACCATCCTCTGAAGTTCACTACAGTTCTGACCTTGATTTCTAAATCAATTCCAAAGCATTTGCTAAAACAGAGATTTAACTTAAAATGAAAGAAAACAGGAAGTCATGATTCAACCACGCCAGTCCACATCACTCTTCCCCATCACTTCTTGTGTCAGAAGACCCAATAATTCATTAAGTTTTTAAGATTTGTATTTGTTCCTCTAATTACCCCCATGAACCAAATAAAGCTGGAGCATGCGTTCTGTCAAGTGATTTACCATTAACACCTTCACCACATCCCACCTTCAGAATTAGTTTTTCATGTACATCTCCTGCATACCTAGGGCCACCCAACAGTATAAAGTTTCAGTCACAGAGAAGTCTAAGCCCTCGGACTCTCAGCTTCCCCCAAGTATCAAACCGGCTTCACTGCTCTCCTTAAAATGCAACTTCAGCATGAAAAATATTAACCAGAAGATGTACTCCATGTCAAAAACTTTTGCTTTCAATTATGTTAACTGCCACAGTAAGAACATGCAATTAGTAACACATCCTATAGATATTGTTTAGCAACGTGTGGCAGTAAAAAGAAAATTCAATTAAAGAGGGTAGCCCACAGCAAGGAAGACTACCAGAAAAGACACACAGACAAACACCCCCCAAAAAAACAAAACAAAAACCACACACTGCTCCTCTGCCTCAAAGTTAATGGCAGGGTTCAGGCGTTAGTTGCAAGAAACAGGGGAAGACAATTGGGACTGTTCCCCCAGTAAATGTTAGACTTCATAACAAGACTTGGCTTTATTTGCCCCACTTTGGGAGCTCAGTGATCGTTCCAAAATAGAAACTGTTCTCAGGAGAAGCTATCCCAAAGAGTCTCTGGTTAATGCAAACAAATCTTAACTTGGTTTGAGCCTCAAAACTCAAAGGGAAACCCAGGAACCCTAGTTGGCCCTGGGAGCAGAGAGGCAGCTTACTCAACTCACCATAGCCAGGCTTTTATAAGTTTCCAGCAACTCATGTAAACACTCTCGAGTATGCTTGGAAATGATACAAAAGATACCATGAAAAACTTTCAAAGTATTATTCACCTTTCATACTCAAGACTATAAAATTATCAGAGACAAGAGCATGACACCAAACACTGCCCAAGACACACTAAAGATTGCAAGCAGAGCTTCAGGCAAAATAAATAAGTCATTTTTCACAAGCCAGGCAACACTTATATAATAAACATGATTGATTCTGGTCATTGATCCTGCTATACAAACACCCCGGAAACATTTTTGCAGGGGTTGTATTTAAGAACAAAGAGCTACGCGGCATCTTTTAGTCACAATATTTTAAACTCTATAAAGACTCCTCAAACTGGCCTTCTTCCTGTATTAAGAGTGCTCTTACGAACGGCTAAGTGATCAAATAAGTACTAAAGACTGCAAGCAAACAGCCCACAGCATGAACAAGCAATGCCCACTTCAGAAAAAGAGAAGCAAGATACTCACTTATCCTTATTGAACTACAAATTCCTTTATACTTACAGGATGCTTTCTTTAAAAACTTATTATTATAACTCAGTAATCTTATTTTTCCTGTTATCCAGAGGGCTGCTAACTGTGGCAGTTACCACCACCCAGACTGAGCTATGTCACTCAGGGTTCAGGAATGTTTCAATACACTCATCTAAAAGATACGTGAAAGCAAATTTTAAGCATCTTGCCGACGTAGCTTTAGTCAGCCAAGTATCTCACTGCTTTACCTTTCTACATCTTCCTGCCACTACAGTGAGGGTCTCAAGAGGCAGCCAATAAACAGTTGTGCCAACAGGTAATGTTACTCAGCACATCTCCAGTTCTCAAGACATCAGAGATGCTCCCTTCATTCATTCATACACTAATGGAGGTTCTTACATGAGCACCCTCTAAACCAATTCACAATGGTCTAAGATTTAAATGAGCACATCTGACAGCAAAGCATCTAGGGCAGGGGAAAACTAGTGAAAGAACTGGAAAAAAATAAAGTTTTTTTTAAAACAAATAAACCTGATCCACAGACTGCACAGACTACAGGTTCTCCCATTCCATCGATCAGTTACAGATGGTTTTTGGAGGGATTATTCTCAATTCCAACAAACATGAGACTGTACAAATCAATTAAGTGTTATATTTTACATAAAAACTTGCCACAAAGGGTCTCACAAACTAAGCTGCATACACACTGCAAGCATCCACATCAGCAAACTGAACTACTTGAATTCTGCAGCAAGAAGGAAACCACCAATCTAGTACCTTGAAGAGATTTAAGAGACCTTGATTTAATTCTCAGCTCGGCTGAAAACTCAGTGCAAGTCATTTAATCTGCCAGTTTCTTTATTTCTCTGTATGCAAAGTAGCATTGTCCCATTTTGCAAGCACTTCTGAAGGACAAAAAAATCTATCAACAACTGCTAGTCTCCTGGATAAGGCAGGGGTATCTGCTGTTACATGTGTTTGCACATACAGCTAGTTTTGTACTCCAGCAGGACAGATGAGCACATGTCTTCACAAGAAACCACTAAGGGCACATCTTCCGAGATAAGCAGAAGGACATTTCAGGACTGTAAAACTCCATTTCCAGATTCTTTTGGCTGTATTAAATTCAACCAGTTGGAAAATCAAGGAAAAATATTCTCTAAGATACGGCAACATTAACTCCAAGTTCAGATCTCACTAACCCACCTAAGTATTCTTCAGGGGAAGGGGCAGGAGAGTGAAACAGCTGGGACCTCTCCTCAGTTTTCAGGAACAAAATTTAGGGCACAAAGCTGTAACAGGGCTTCACTAAAGCAACTATGAAATACGGAATTTTCTCCGCTGCAACTTGATGTCATCCAAGGCAATACAGAGTCCTTTGGTTTTTGTTATGATGGTTTGCTCACATAGCCACATGTGCAAACTCACAGCTGTCAGCAATCAGCAGAACTTTCTCAAGTCTCTCATGGCTGTAAGTTTTGGACAGCAAAAAACAAAGCTTCTCAGCTGCAATTACAAGCAGCAGAAATAAAGCCCTAGATTGATAACTCTGGCATCCTTCCTTGCCATAGTTCCCTTTGCCGAAGGGGAACACTTCCAGACAGTGTTGTTGTGGAGGGATTGCTGCAAAAATAAGACAACGGCAATTAATATCAGTGGCTCAATATTTCAATTCATCTGCCTTTACAAACTGCCAGCACGTTCAGCGCAACGACAGAATCATCTCAGCTGCGGAACACCAGAGAGGCAGGAAACCTCCTACACTGGGGGCAGCACAGTGATGAACATGCCCAACGTGCCACATCAGACCTGTCACGTCTCCGTCCCAGCTACTTGTGATTTTTTATCCCCAGTCCGTTTGCCCGATTGCTGCATCGGTCAGGCTGGCAGACGGGACACGGGGCCAGGAGCGAGAGCGCCCACGCGCTGCTCTCCCAGCGCCAGGAACGGGGCCCTTCCTGCTCGCACAACAGCGCTTTATTAGCGCCACGAGTGGGCAGTTTTCTCTAATAAGTGCCATCTCAAAGAGGATATGCTAACCAGAAACAAGACACTCTTGTTCCAGGGGAGGAGAAAAAAAAAAAAAAGTCTGCACATTTAATTAGTCAGGAACAACCACTGTGCTTACACCCTGTCTCAAACTGCTTTAACTTCAAGCATAAACAAGACTCAGCTTTTCAAATCAGCACAGGCAAACTCAGCAAGCATTTCCGGACATCAGTTTCTTGAAAATACTTGCCCAACTCGCCACAGGGAGGTTATAAGTCTAAACTAGTCTGTAATATGCACTGAGATCTTTTGATAAAAGCTGCCTCAGAAGTTATATTAAAAATATTAACCAGAAACTTTAATAACCATCCAGACCAACTCAAATCTGTCTAAAGGATCTTCCCTTCCATGGTGAATTTTAACCATGCACATTTCTTGCTTATTCTTTTATTTAGCAATTTTCAAAGCTAAAGAAATTAGAGACTACCATAAGGTCCTTAATTTTTACATACACAGTACCACACACAGCACATACTGTAGCACACTCAAATGCATTATTAACATCAAAATCTCTGACACCCACAGGTAATAAATGACTAAGACCATAAGTTCTGAAACAGCAAGGTGTAACAACAAGGTGAATTACAGCAATAATGACTACAGATTTTTTTTCTGTATATAATTCAAAACACTTTGATCTATATATACACACTTATCTTAGTGTATTAAGAAAAAAATCAAAGAAAAAGAAAAATCAAAGAAAAGAGTGTCATGTTTGTACAAGACTTTTCTCTACCTTCTTACTAGCAAGAAAGCTTCTATTCACAAAGTTCTCCAAAGTATTAATAGTTACTATTTGCTTCTTCTTTTTTCTTTGTTTTTAATCATTACTGTCTCAGGGCCATTCCTGCTGTAAATAGTGACCAGCAGTGTCCTTGTATTTTATCTTTTATCAGGCATATTACTCATTTTATAAAATATTATTTGCTTTAACATCGAAGTAACACAAATTTGTTTCCTTTTATAAGAAAGCAAATTAAGTGAAAGCTTGGTAGAGGAAGGGGACTTTTGCTAAATATCCACCATCCATTTGCTGGATGGTGTTTCAGATTATACTTAAAATACATCATGTTTTGCTGAAACCTCCCTGCACAGTTGCTGGTATAAAACCTAGCGAGAGAGTGACTATGGCAACAGCAATGGGATATAATACATATGCACAGAGATACATATGTATGTATATATACACACACAAATATAAATATATATTTATAACAATGTCTCTGAACTGCTTAGGAAGAGCCTCAAGATTCTTTGCTTGCTTTTATTTTTACAGAAACAGGTAAGCTTTTCTAATAACAGAGGCTAAGGTGGCAGCAGCAAGTTTTATACGATGAAAATCTTCTGATAGAGAGAAGCCTAGAAAACCCATCAACATTTACAGTATGTTCGTTTCAGAACATTTCAGCTGATAACCAAGAAGAAACCAAACGGCGGTCTGCACAGATTCAGGGATACCATCAAAATAAGTACATATTTTTCAGGGGTTTTTTTGGTTGGTTGGTTTTGCCTTTTTTTTAACTTCTCCTTCATTTAATGGGGCTTATTTCTTGCTGTGCTTGGAGCATTACAGCCTCACCAGAGCATGCAGAGAAGAGATCCGGTCCCTCCTCTTCACCCACAGTCCCATCCCTCCCCCTCCCCGAATATGAAATATGCAGAAGTTCCTTTAGTCTGCTAATTAAGTAGCTACAAACTGAGCTCAAATTGTTATTGCCGGTATTAATTTCTGCCTACTGACAAATCCGGATAGGTGATGCAGGAAATTCGAGGTAACAAAGGCTTCTCTTTGCAGCAGCAAAGAACTCCCAGCCAGGGGAAAAAAAGGATCAGAGCAAAAGGCTAATGGATGAAGCCTATGTACACTGCGGAATATCTGTGTCGGGTCCAGCAAGCAAAAAGTCTAGCAGATTCAAAGCAGTATTAAGAAGTGTTAATCCTTTTACCTCTGAGCTATTCATGAGCAATATGCAAAGCTGTTCTTATGGCGTCGCGCTTGCAATGCTCCAGTTATGCTTGCATCAGCATTTCCATTGTGAACCTGCTTTCAGAGATTTTTTGTGTTGCCAAGTTTTGGTCTGGAACAATTTTACTACAGGCCTATGAGATTTTAGGCCAGGATTAGGATTTAAGTCTGGTGAAGAAACATTTGGACAAAATCTGCTTGGCTGTTTTATTTATTAGAGTACAAAGTTAATCCTTCTGAGTTACTGGACTGGAAAATGCTCAAAAATAGATATGCTTTTCTCCAGCTTTGAAAAGGAAAGCAAAAGATTTACTCTTCCTGAGACTTCCTTGTCACCAAATCTCTACAGTCACAAAAGGGAAGAAGGATACAAACCAGAAATCTAAGGTACAGTTGGAACATGCCCCCCTTGCCAGGCATTTGCTTCTCTTGTAGACACAACACAGGGACCTGCAAGGGGCAGAGAAGAATTTCATTTCAGGCCGCAGGTGGAAGGGGGGGCCCTGCTGAAACCACAAGCTGTGCATTAGAAAGTAGCTAAACTAAAAAGCCTAGCGCAACTCAAACTTCAGGAATTGCACCACATTCCCAGGGATATGTAAACTGCAAAGGGTCAGTACTGCTAAGCAGCTTGTCAGATTTAAGACAGTCACTCACAGCAACGCTGGGCGCACTTTGGGTTCCAACTGGCTGGGTTACATAAATTCATATAAAACCAACAAAGCTTTTTGAAAACAGCCCTCCAGACAGGCCTGATGGTTTTCCTGATAATTTCCGGAAGCCCTGGGATTTCCTGGCGTGCCAGTGGGTGCTAGATCACCCTACTCGCCGCCTTTCCTAGCGGCATGGGAGCTGCCTATGTCAACTGGCTTAATTGTTTCAAGGGGTAAATCCTCATCATGTGATGCTGAAATGCAAAGATTACCCACGAAGCAGCTGATAGAGAACACATTCTCAGTACTGATAAGCCATAAAGCATCAGATTTTTGTTAAGGTAATACACTGGATTCACTCCTCATCTTTTGACCAGATTTTCCATAGCAAACACTCAAAGAATGACTAACCAATAATCCATACCATTTACATCAACAACATATATCTGATTGGGCTCATAACAATTAAAAAAGCAACTGGCAAATAGAGTAGGCTTTTTCACCTATGATTTAAATAATCATTTTTAATTTGTAACTCCTTTTGTACTTTCTAGTCATTTTCCTATAGAATTGCTGCTTTTCATTGATTGCTTGATACCACTATTAATTTGCTTGTAAATCTAGCCTTTACATTTCAAAAACTTATATGTTTTAAGTAAGCATATATATTGCATTATCCATTTGCATACATACATGCAGCTGTGTATACAGACTTGTCATTTTAAGTCTTAGTTTCACATCTGACATCCCAATTTTGGCTGCTTAATTTTTTTAAAAAAGTTTATCTGAGCATATTTTCATATTTAAATATGGCTATTAAAGATATATCAATAGTTACTTAAGTGAACTAATTTGGATTTTAGCATCATGCCAGAAGACTCTCTTCTTTCAATAAGCCTTTATTAATATACAGTAGAAAATTAACTTGGTCTTTAAAAGAGAGGGAAAAAAAAAAAAAAAAAAAAAACTTTGATTAATTAGTGAATCCCCCTGAAATGTTTCAGGCCTAAATTATTCTATTCTGCCTGCTAACCTGACTACACCCAACCCACCCTGCACAAGACACACCCCCACGCTCACCCTAGCCAGTAAGTCCTACAGAAACACAACTTTGCAGCATTTATGCTCTGGAAAAAAGCAGATGCCACTGACAGTGGCAGAAAGAGGCCAGGGAAGCCTAGAACAGGAACTCAGAAGCAGCCAGAAAGGTCTGAGACCTTGACAATAAAGAAAGTAAAACTGTAAAAGGGGGCCAGAGGACACAAGAGCAGCACGCGGCGGCAGCTGATGAGGCCACAGCAAAGGTTGCAAAGAGATCTGGCAACTGAGAACAGCCTGCCCCTTTTGTCTGGCCACACAGAACAAGCTGCCATCACGATGCTGGCGAGCAAAGCCAGCAAAAGACAACAGATGCCTCACTGTGCTAGCACTGCACAGAATGGCACTCACACCAGTAGCACAAACAGTGAGAGCAACAGCAGGACCTGAGCAAGCCAGAACAAAGCTGCGACACAAACTGCAGACAGGCTGGAGCTGTCCGCTTTCGCATACCCTCACTCTCCAACTCTTACATCAGTTTTGCCAATCGATGGTGGGCAGTGGAAAGAAACAGATACCAAGAGAAAGAATAGTCATGTTTGCTATTCATATCAAATAATACAGAAATAAAATGATACATCCAACAAAACAATAACCTTACTATGCACTGGGTTTTAAAAACAGACCAAACAAGCAAGGTAAAGCATTTAACCGCTACTATAAGAGCAAGAGGATAGCAATTAAGAAAAAGATACGTCACCAATTACCTAAATACATTAGAATCATCCAGATTCGCTGGGGAGCCCCTGTTGCAGCGAGGATTTGGAGAACCTTCTTGGCAACCGAAGGTCTTATGCAGTGCTTTCACCCGTAAGTGAGGTTTCCAAAGTCGCGGCAAGAAGGTCCAGCTTTTATGGAACCAAATCAGCAAAACTTGCTTTTTCCTTTGTTAATTTTCCTTTGTTAGTGGTAATATCTGGTATGTCCTTCTTT
>JAWLRI010000763.1:7667834-7712022 GCA_034781795.1 Crypturellus tataupa
GGACGAGCCCGGCGCGCGGCGGGCATCGCCCGGGCGGCGCTCGCCGCCGGGCACCGCGCTCCCACCCTGCTCCCCCGGGGAGCTGGGGAGGCTCCTGAGCATTAGCGCTTCCTTTCCTGCCCGGCTACTTGTGCTCTCGTCTTTGTTTTCCCCATCAAATCACCTGTATTTAGAAATGCTCTAACACAAGTCGGTTTCTCTTGGGCTTTTAAGATGGCTGAAGGGTGAAGCCAACCACATTTTGGTGCTTTTTGGTTCCTTGCCCAGTCTTTTGTTGGTGCTGATACTGGCTCAGTAGCACGGAGCACGGTGTTCGGCGCTGCTGCCCTGTGCCTGCGCTGGGGGATCATTCCCCACGGCAGGCGGACTGCTTCCTCCGTGGTCTCCAGGATTTCTTCTCGTGCTGGTAACTGCATTGCTCTAAGGACTTTTTCACGTCTCATCATGGTTTCATTTCTCATCTAGATTTCACCAGTGTGCCAAATAATACTTGCAGAGTTGATGAGGTTCTTCCTCTGTCCCAGAGCTGTTGCTTCCAGCCCGCTGAGGAGCGCTGTGCCGCACATCACCGAACCTGACTCCGGGGAGCCCGGTTTTTGTTCAGTGCATCATGTTTCACTCAAGCCTGCCTTAAACTAAGCATTGGAAGCGCCTGTCTTACCTCTCCGCCTCCTAGAGAGAGAAGCTCTGACACAGGAAAACCCTTGGGTTGGGAGATATTTCCCTTCCTACTCCATATCCAAATGTTGCTGCAAAACAGCCCTTCTGTGCATAACACAGCGAGGCCGTGGAGCTTAGAGGAAGTGTTGCTGGCTCCGTGCCACGCTACACTGCCAAAGTGCCCATGGGTTCTACTCTCTGTATTAAAATTTGGATGTGCTTCAGGATGCTTCGGAGCACAAGACTATGGGAGATCCATGCTACAGAGCAGGAACTCCCGGAGCAGCAAGAGGGAGTCAGTTCCCTCCGCTCCCACCACAGCAATATTGGTGGGTTTAAGGTGGGTCACATCAGCCCCTGTTCATTTTCTTTGGAAGCAATAAGCTGTTTATGTTGCTTGAAAATGGAAGATTTGTGGTTTAATGCTCCCTTGCTAATCCTGTCAGCTGTTTAAAAATTCATGAGTGGAGACACTGGGCTGCTCTTTGGGGCTGATTTTTAAGATATTTTTAGACACCTAAAGACACAGGTTCCTAAACACCTTTACAAATCTGGGCTCATGTGACTGACACAGAGCTGCCTCATAAACTTTCGATGCCCTGGAGCTTCTAGCCAAGACTTGTAGGTGAATGACTGTCCCATGGGTGTAAGCCATGGGTGTAAACCATTAATCATCAGCATCATGAAACAAAGGGTTTCCACATACAGCTACCACCCCAAATTCTGTCATACTGCCTTATGCTCGTAATGTCTTCACTTGGGAGACCAGGAAGAGTGTAATCCCCAAAGGCAGTGGTGCTCTCTGGTCAATGCTCCCCAGTTTGCCCTCCGAGCATTCAAAGATTTCACAGTGCTGCTCAGCTGTTCCTCAAAGCAGACACATCAGCCTAAAATAGTTGCATAGTAGAGGGTGCACTGGTGTGTTGTCACCAGAGCTATGCTACAACAGGGGGCATGGAGTCCCAGGGATGATCCCCAAGTTTGATCCATCAGCTTTCCTATAGCACCATGTTTCATTTCTGTATCTCTCGTAACTTCAGCCCATCCAGTCATTTCAATGGCAAGTTGGTTGTTTTTGTGTGTGTGTGTGTGTTTTGTTTTGTTTTGTTTTCAGAAACAAGGTCTCAGTTTATGTTTGCAGCATCTGGTTTGGAGGTTACTGCTCTTGAACAGACTCTCAGTACTTCCCTTCCTCTGATCCAGATCTCCACAGCAAACATATGCACCCACGTTCCTGTCGTGTCTTTTGATAGAAGACTAATGGATAGATGCTGAGGGACACCATTTGTTTTCCTTTAACACAGTATATTAGTATAAAATAAAAAGAGCAGGATTCTGATTTTTTTTTTGAGATGTGTCAGAACAATTTCCATGTTCATTTCAGCTGTTGCTAAATATTTTAGATTGATCATTAAGGTGGAGAGCCTCTCAGAAACTTTCTTCAATGATTTTTTATTACAGAGATTATACTCGCAACTTTTTCTCACCTGGTTTTGTAATAATTTTCAATTGTACTGTCAGGACTTCTGCTGTGTTTCACAAGTACCTAGTGCAATGCTCAACTCTGCGCTGAAGCAACATAATACAACCCCATCTGCAGATCTGCTTGACTGCGCAGCTTGAGGACCATATGGCCTTGACTCTGACTGCCCACCAGTTTCTCAATATTACCCCCAAGACTCTTTTATTTCATAGACAGACAGAATTATTAGGATTTGCTGTTTTCTCCAAATACAAATTCTGTCTTGCCCATTTCCATTCTTCCTTGACTGAAGAAACCTGTAGAGACGGCCCTGAACCATTTTCATCTACAACATGAGGTTGCCTAGTCTCTGGTAGTTTTAGTCTGGGTAACAACTTGTCTTTAATTTTGCAATGCTACAAACCATACTTGACTGAAGAAACATAAGTCAGTCTGAATAAAATGTGATAGAGGAAAGCCCTGAGATATTGGTCACTGATACAGAAATTGAAATGACCTGCTACCTCTGCAAAGGGATGAAATCTGTTAGAAGTAATGAAAACTGTGTCATGGAAAACATTCCCCAAAAGACTCTTGTTCGAAAAAGTGAAATTACTGGTGAATACTTATCCTTTTCAGATGGTGTCCACATGTTCAAGCCCCAAAAGGTCAGTTCATGTTTTTTTCTCTAATCCTTAGTAAACAGAAATAGGAACTTAAATCACTAGAAGTCATCATGTCCATATAAACTAAAGAAAACCATTTGTAAGTGCAGTTAGCTTGACGTGGTCAGTACTCCTCCTTTTTCTTGATCTCTGGGGAATCTCCATTTTTCTGGCTTTTACTGCAATGACGTCTGTGCTTAGCCGATGTAAGAGTTACTCTGGTGGTCTTCAGTACCCTTCCTTTATGGTCTGGCCCACCACAGGTTTCCAGGCTGCAAAATACAGTCTGTCAAAGAAACGCAGAAGAGCACTAATCACACTAGTATTTGAGCACTTCCTCAACTAATATATTTATCCTCACAGGATTTCTGTGATGTAGGAAATTACTACTGTCCCCCTTTCAGAGTTGAAAAACAGATGCACACAGCAGCTAATTGACTTAACTAATGTCACACAGGAGCCTGTGGCAGAACAGCGAAGTGAAGTCAGTCGCCCGAACCCCGTTCTACGCCAGAGGACAGTTCATCTCCAGCCCAGTTGAAAGACTCTGAGCCTGGTCAGTGCCCACTGGCTTTTATAGCTCCCTGCAAATTCAAAGCACAAGCTTTCAGATCATGCAAACTAGGAAGGAAAGGGACTGTGATTTTCAAACAAGCCCAAGTCATTTAATGGCAGCAGTGTTAGCCCAGCCCAGATTTGAAGAGCGACTGAGCTTTTGTACTTGCTGCAGGAAAGAAATGTGTTTTTTTTTCTTTCCCTGACAAATGTTCAGAAGTGATTCCTGATATTTGATCAAAGCTTGTAGTTAATTTCAGCCTTGTCAGAAAATCCATCTGGGGACTGTGAGCTCCCCTCCTTGCTTTCACACTAGTAAAAGCAGTATCTACTGGAAACTCTAATTCCAGCCCAATCCCTTTTTGATTTTAATTTTTAGTCCTGGCTACTTCTTTAATTTTATATTTAGTTTTCAGAACATGCTGAAAACATTAATAAAGAAGGCATGAAGTAGTTAAGAGAATAGTGGATACTGTGTTCAGGCATCTTGGAAATAATTCTGTTTTAAAATTTCGAGTTCTGCTGTTAAGTACGAGATTCAGAATGCAACTAACACAGCTCATGTGTACAAGAGTGAGTTTTTGATTAAATGCTCACCCTTATAAGCATTTAGACAGGAAAGGGAGTGGCGTTGACTTATCCCTGTAGCAAATTTATAGACCTTGTTAGAGAGGTTATATTTTTATGCCGACTAAACTTTTCCACACCCTCTTTCTGCAATAAAATAAAATAAAATAAATTTAAATTTTTAGCCCACAACCAATGATTCTGGTTAAAACAAAGGAAGTATCTCAAAGTACTTTCAATGCCAAAAATGATTTTGCCCAAATGCCTGCTACTATTCAAATAACTGTGCCTCTTACCAGCTTTTAATATTTCGTAGGATTGCAAAGCTAGTGTTTTCCTTTGTATGCGTCATCAACCATTCTGATTGCAGTGTAGATTCTGCCCTCGGTTATATATGCAGCAGCACCTTCTGACAACAGTCACATAGGATAAAGTGTAATTTGAAGACCAGAGACTGTAAGAATAATAGAGAGAAGCCTCACCCTGATGGCAACTCTGTTGTTACAGATGCCAGGCAAACAGGAAATATATTTTGGATCAACTATTAGATCCGGAAAGGAGCTGACATAGTTGCTGTTTACCAAAATTTCTTTCTAACTTAGAAGATCTGATTCTGAAATTTTCAAGATGTGATAGAAAGTCCCATTTTCTTATCTTAGTATTTGAGAGCTGTAATCTTGAAAAGATGAAGGAAATGAAGTATTGTTCCCACATCAGATAATCTCAGACTTTTATATGCAGGCTACAAGGCTGGAGTCGGAAGAGCCATGGGAGCCCTCAGACACAGCAGAGTCACCGTGACTCTGCTCTAAAGCAGAGCTCTACACAGAAATCAAGCCACAGAATTTGGCCGCGCCACCCTTCTAGAGCACAGAGGTGGGATTTGAGGGTCAGACCAACTAAAAGACCAACTATTAGAGGTGCTGTACATGACCTTGAGTGCCGTAGGCAGCCACGAACTTGGCAGAACTAAAATTATGCCACTGAATTTTACTATTCCTCTTATAACCAACAGTGTATTTTCTCTGTGTGAAGCCCAGCATCCAGGCTCTGGACAAAGACCAGATTTTAGTCCTCGCTGCACAGGAACAGCATGGAAGTAGCACGCTTAGCCGTGGAAGATTGTAGTGAGCTAAAGCCTGGCTACAGGGGATCAGCTTCGCGGTCCTGAGCCCACGCGTGGCGCAGCGCTCTCCTCCGCTTCGCGTGGGCGAGTCATCCTCACGGCTCTCGCTGGGCACAGTTCTCACCTGGGAAGAGGCCAGAATGAGCCATAGGTGGCACCTAATCTTACAAGCCTGAAAAGGACATAAATGCTTCTCAGAATCTTGCTATGCTTTTACAGAAGGATGTGCATGTATTCCCAAAGTAAAATGAAGCTATTCCTTAATGCGTATTTCTACTTTCATTCATTCTTTTCACCCCTCACTCCACCTCCTTTTTGTCCCTCTGAGCCAAAAAAGAAAAGGAAAAAAAGAAAAACCAACAGGAACCAACTGTCTTGACAAGACATTTAAAATTGCTTTTGTTAAAATAGATTCGTATTTTATGGCTTAATATTTTAGAGGCTGGTGACTGGTTAAACTTCTTTCAGCACCAGCACCTCTTGCTTTGGGCTCCAGACTTCAAATAAGTCACTGGTTGTCATGATTTACTGTATATACTATGGGACAAGCACAAAATTTTGACAAGAAAAGATATTTGGGTGTTATTTGAGGAGACACGGAGAAAGTCACTTAGCTCAGTGTTTATATAGAATGGCTTTCCTGTTTCAGAGGTCACCTCTGCTGGAATAACAGGTGCAGTCTTCTGAGCACTTCAGACATCAGCTGCAAGGGCTGTTTTGTGCATCAGGGAGGTTATAAGTTTCCCATTAAAGATTCTCAGCGTTTCAGGGAATACATTTTGTTTAACAAACCTTTCCATCACAATTCTAATAGTAAGGTACAGCTCTTAAGCACAACTTTTGCTTTCGTGGCAATAATGATGTTATTTCAAATGCTGTTCCCATTAAGATATTCAGAGCAACAAATGTGGAAACCTGTTGCTGAAAAATACACGTCAAAGTTTTGAAGACGCTGTCTGCAAATTTAAAAGCAATAAAGTGGGTGAGGACGAGGCAATTAACACAGAATTTAGTCAAATTTGGGAATAAAGGTTTTCTGCTGAATTGTTAAACTGTGGGAGAGTTGCTTCTAATATGCACTCTGCAAATACAGCAGAGGGTGGTGTTTGGTTTTCCTTTTATAAGCGCCTTGAGATGGCATTTTTCCAAAACTGAAGGGTTTGGCGCGTTTGACAAATGGCAGGGGCTGGCTGAGCATTCCTGAGCCATTCCGTGCCGAGCCACAGCCCCTGCCCCTGCGCTTCCTCCCGGGCCCCCCTCCGCACCCGAGGTTTTACACAGCCTCTCATGCATTTTTGCTCTGAGACACCCCTCAGCTGATCATCTCGCTGGGTTCATCTCACTCCTCTTTCTCCTCTCTCCACCCGCTCCACATGTGCTCACACACTCACAGCCCCCAAACCACTTCCCTACTGAGCACTTCAAGGCCGGAGTCACTGGCCATCCCCTTCGTGTCTCCAAGCTTTCCCCGCTCAGATTGCCTCTAAGTTAAACTTAGAAACTGAGACACTGAAGTCATCCCTGCTTATATCTCTCTAACCCGCATTTTCCCACGTGCAAGTCTTTTCACCAACTTGAGCACGCCACTTGCCAAGTTTGCTTTGTGCGAGTTCTTGGCCTGGCCTCATCTCTGCAGTATCTGAGCACCTTGCAGTCATGCATGAAGCGATGTGACTAATATCTGACGCGGGTGATTTGCTCTGCCTCTCCATTCTCTCACAGGGAGGAGAGTTGTGCCTGCTGTGAGGTATTCTTTGTTTTGCTTCAATAATGTTTCAGTTTGTGAGATTTTTCTGTGACTGAGAAGCAGGGGGTGTCACCCACAATCTTAATACTTTTATTCTTAAACTTCGCTCTTTTGACATGCTGAAGATTTTTTACGTTTTTTTCATAATCTGGGCACTACATTCCTGTAATACAAAGAATATTCAGTGTTGTATATAATGACTAAAACTGCCTGGCACTACTCTATTTCGTACTTTTGGGTGCAAATCACCCTTTAACTGTTAGTGCAAAGGCTGAGAACTTGCTGAGAACAGAATAGTCCACATCTTGTGAGTTTTTATATCTTCCTCTGATCACGGTTAGAGAGGACAGGAGGCCACACTGAGGTCTGTTATGATTTTGTCTGACTGGTACTGAAAGAAACTCAGATACTCAGGTACTCAGATTTGGTTTAAATGGCAGACTCAACTTCTGTCTCTCCCTATCCTCTGAAGGGTTCTCATCTGAAAAGGAACAACAAAATTCCATGAAGAAAGGTGTAATAAAACAGGCTATTAAAGGAAAAAAAAAAACACTTTATTCAATCTTTTTCTCTTAAAATACAAAGGGATCTTTAAAAGTTGTACAAATAAGATTCCCTCAGGCATTCCTATAGTGCACCATAGTATTCCTTCAGTCTTAGGAGTTGATTTAGAGCAGTCTAAACTGACAAAATGAAACTGCAGGAAGGGAAGACAAGCAAGCGGCAGCTGCTCTGGTCTAGCCTGGATTTCCTGCAGGCAGACAGAAGGAAGATGGAATTTGTTCTCTTCTATGTCTTCCCTCTACCCATTGCAGCCTTCCCCAGCACCTGGGGCAGGACGATAGATCATTTTGCTGATGAACGGGATCTCCATACACAAAAGGGCCCACCTGATATCTTAAGACCTGAGCTTCAAATACTGTTTAATCCAGAATAAGCCAGGACCACCACCAAAAGAAGCAACCAGATCATATTATTCCTACCTGAGATCCCATTTTCCATTGAGGGGACAGATGCACTTGTGAGTCACGTCAGGGAACTATTCTAGATTAAACAAATCAGAAAAAAAAATATATCCATTTTAACCTTGATGTGCTTTTCCTTGCAACCTTCCTGCACTAGCACCAGGACCATTATGTAGGGCTGGGGGAACAGCGGCAGCCGCTGGGAAAGCCAAGCTGCTCACTGTACAGAGCTGCTTTCTGGTTTTGCTGGTGGACTATCGAGACTCCTCTCCGCAGCAGGGGTAGTGTATGCTGGTCTAAATTATATGAAAAGTTACAGTCTAACATAAAAGGTATGGCCTGGTGCCTAGTTTGAGTTTAAGAGATTTGCTAGGGTAAAAAGCCTATCAATGCCGTGACCAGGCATGCTGCATGGTTGGGTTGCTGTGCTCTGCACCTGTAGCTGTACGTTCGGGTCGCTGCCTTGCCTCGCTGGTGGGATTCAGCAGGGCTGGTGCTTGGCTGCATCTGGGATGTGCTTGGCTGCCTTGGACACGACAGGAGAGAGAACCCATGCACAAGAGTGATTTATCTCCATCCTTGGATTTTCCTTTCTCTGCATGAGGAAGCAGCCCCTCCCTGTAGTACCCGTTGCAAACCCCTATTCCAATCCTGACAGCAAGAGGACAAAATACCCTTTTCTCCCATGTTCTCCTGCAATTTCACATCCTACCCACTATCCCCTTCCCCACAGCACGCAGAGCTTGACCCTTCCTCTCCTGTGCAGGCTGGAGGGGCAAGGGAGGGAGGAGAGAGCTGCTCGTAGGCTGAGGAGGGAAGGGGACGCCTGCAGTACCTGGGGAGCGCTGGGCCAGGGGAGGGTCTCTCACTCAGGGGACTTGGGCTGAGGATGGGGTAGGCAATAGGAAGTCACAGGGATATCACAATTGGGAACCTCCGTTGGCCTCCTCCTCACCCTAGGAACTGTCCCACAGGCTCTTCCAATCAAACCGTCCCTTCTCCAGCCTGCTCCTCCCAACCTGCCCCCTATCCCCAATCCCACCTGCCTCCTCCCAACCTACCCACAAGCTGGCTGCAAGAGCTACCAGGGCAAGTCTGCCCACAAAACCTAATCTCGTGTTTGAGTTTGTCCAGTTTCATCTCTATCAGCTCATGCTATGCCTCCCTAATCTGCTATAGAGCCCTTTAACAGTGAAAGACTCAAGATAGACAGACACCTCACAAGAGACAGATTCTTCTTGTCTCAGGAAGTTCTGCAGCATCTGCTCTTTTCAGAGAAGCTTTCACTTTTTCAGTATTCCTTTTATGAAGGGATCCAGCTGCCAGTTTATAGCTGAACACTTTTTCTTTTTTAATACAGTGGGCAAACCTGAGGTACAGTCCTGTTGCTAGGGTGTCTGCATGGAACTTTCTCCAGGTGCAGGGATCTCAGCAGATGTTTTTTGTATTGCCCAGACTAGACAAAAAGCTGTTCAAATTAAAAAATTCAGCTCTGAAGCCAGGAAGCAGATGTCCAGATGGGCAGTGAGATGCCTACAGAAAGCTCTTGAAGCTGCCAGGGAAGCGTTGGGATCGTGCTGCGTTCCCCATGCACAGCGCTGCTCCATCCCTCAGGCTCCTGCTGCCCTTTCCCACATGTCCCCATGGGGCACAGTGAGGTGAGGAAGACCTGGAGAGAAGAGGTCCCTCAAAGTCTTCCTGGGGTGCCTGCTCATTCGAAATGTCACTTACTTATGTTTCGCTAGTGCATGATGAAACGTGCCATGACAGTCTAAATGAAAATGCTATAAAATAGACTGCATTGACTTAAAGACTGCATCAGTCTTTCAAATGGCATTTAATATTGCCATTTTGACTCTATAGATAAAGCTTTGTCATGCTACCATCATAAACTTCAACTTTCAGCTTTTACCACAAGGTTATGCTTGGCAGTGACATCCCAGTCAAGAAGTAATTCTTTCAAAATCGCAGGATACATAATCCCTCTGAAAATAATTTGTACATAGAAAAAAACCACACACATTAGTGGAATTTGTTGTTTGTATAACCCAAGAACAGTTTTAATTAAACAATAAATCTAAGAAGCAATTAGGCAAAAAAGGGTTGAAGCAGAATTGGTATTTTGAGAGGAAGCTGAGATATTGCAGTTTAAAAATCAGCCAGTCTGCATGTTCAGCAAGTATCTGCTTCAGCACCTGTGGAAAAGCCACAGTGTGCTGTTGCATAAACAGATGCCTATCAGGCGAGAAGCTCCATGGGTAGATATGTAATTATACGACTTTAAAAAAAGCATAATATTTATACTGCAGCCTGGATTGGCTTCAATCATGTGCATAATACATTTATTTGAAAACATCCTAATTATGTGTTTACCTGGCAGAAGGAGCCATTACAATCACCCTGGCACATAAACCAGTTTTATAAATCTGCCTACTTTTGCCTTTTACCCAAGAGACCTAAACCAACTGCACATTTATGACTATTTATATAAATCTCTGAAATAAATAAATAATAGTATTTTTAAAAGATACCATAAAAACATTTTGGACTCCTCTTTCTCGTTCTACATTTTTGTAGAACATCTTTGGAGCTTTTCAGAGCAGAGATGTTGCATTTTAAATGCATGGGAAAAAATGCATCCTTAACACTCTGGAAATAATAACAAACTCCTTGAAAGATTTAAATTAGTTTGTTCCCTGAATTAAATATCCCATCTGCTACATTTCCCTCCCCAGGCTTCCTTGTCACCCACCAGTGTGCATGCACTATTCTTTTTCCCCCCCGCTCTAACTCCTTTGGAGTTGCTTATGAATTGTGGGAAATGCAGTTATTTCAGCCGGGGAGGGTTGTTTTGTGAAAATAAAAGAAAAGAAAACAACAACGACAAAAACACGCACAGTTTTAGGATTTTGCATGGTGCTGAGCACACCCATCTTACCTTGTCGCGGTAGGAAGGGGAGTCTGCACGGGCTGTCTGCACGGCGCTGCCCACATTGCTACCGGGCTGCTCCCAGGGCCTCGGCTGGGCAGCCCGTGCTACAGTAACGGGGTCACTCGCGACTGCAGGGGTTAGAGAAACACTGTTGTGTCTGTGTGTGTTTATTTTAAACCAAGAGCACTGAAGCATCCGGGAGAAAGCAAAACAAATATTAAGAATTCTAACAACTTTGCAAACAGTCATAAGGGGGAAGTGTGGCGAATCTGGGGCTCGGCGACCTTGACGGTGCCTTTCCAAATAATGCCGATTGCCTAATAAGCTAGCAAAGCTAAAGCAAATTCTAATTTAAGGCTGGCTCCATCCTTTACTCACAGGATTCTTTCTTGCTCGGTCTTTTTTTTTTTTTGAGTAAATACTCCTGTCATATGTAAAAATGGCACAGCAACTTCAGCTGAGCATCCTCTCCCTCCTTCTTAGAGGAGGAATACTGAACATAAATATTTTCTGACTTGATGTTTTGTTTAATGTTTTTCCATAACTCATCCTAATCATTAGCTTGCATTTTAGACATTTATAACTAAAATGTACTCATTTAAATTTTGTCTCTCTTATGAAATATCTTATTTTAAAATTAAAAAAGAGGAGACATGGCTCTTCTTTCTGGTTTGCATGTCCTGTCAGCCTGATTACACAATCTGTTATAATTACACAGAGCTCTGCAGACCTTAAGGGAGCCATGTTATACAGTAGAATGACTGCTAATTGCTATGGGTAAAACCTTGAGCCCATCGAAGTCGATAGCAAAATTTCTCCTAATTTCATAGAGAGAATTTCTGGGGCCATTTTCAGAATTATAAACATCAATATTGTTTAATATACTTACTTAACTGGAATGAAAACCAAATCCATTATTAATACTATATAGAGGCTAATAAAATTTCTTGAATACTTAAGATATCTTGAAAATTTAAAATATTTAGGTCATAAGTATTAGAAAAACAAATGACAGACCTTCTTAATATAAACTGAGTTATTTCCTTCTAACACAATTTGTTATGCCTCTCAAATTTATTATGGAAAGCTATATGACATGTCTAGGTTTTTGGGTTTTTTTTTTTTTCCTCTCTGTTTCTATAGAGAGCGGTGAGCAGCTAGAGGGGGATGAGACACTGACCACATTTGGGGCTCGGTAGCCACGTCCCAGCAGCATCGCGTGCAGGATGGCACCACGCGCTGGCAGTTGGCTGCAGCCTGCCCACTTTCATGGAAGCTGCTGCTCATCCGCACAACCTCCAGCATCTCCTAGCTCTGCATTTGCCTTTCTAATTTCCTGCATTTCCTGCTTTAGCTTACAGCCATGAGAAATTTCCAACCTCCTGCTTGCTCAGATCCTGAGCCTTTTCAGAGCCATGTCCATCTGCCTCGATCCCACTGTATCTGCTGCACGGGCAGCAATTTGGTGTGTACTGCATCCCTTGCATAGGTTTTCTTTAAGTCTAAATTAAGCCTTCTTCAAGCTGATTTCTGTAACTGCTGAAGTTACCAAACTCTGTACACTATTTTTTTTAGTACAATGGGGAAAATTTTAGAGAGGATTTGAAAATCAGATCTATGGTCAGAACTGAGAGAAAGCCCTCTCCACTTCCAACTGGTTCTCATCTTCCTTTTTATTTTAATTTTTATTTCAAATTATCATTTGAGTTGAGAAGTAGTTTTTAACCACAGGTCAAAATTAAGAAATAACATAGAAGAAACTGAAATTCTGACTAATCTTCATTTTTTTTTTTAAATGAGAATCAGTCAGCATATAACTAGAAAGCTATGCCTAGCAATTAATTCCTAAAACTATCTTTTGTTAAGTGTATTTGGAATTAAAACAATCTTAGCAGTAATATGGGTCTATTACTAGAAATGATGAAATTGTAAAAGCAGAGTTTTTTATAAATCATCATCCTCTGTATTTGGGGGAAAAGATAGATGACATTGTCACATTAAATGATGGGGAGACATAATTAACTCCCAGTGATCATGGAAGACATTGCATTGTACCATTTTTATATCAGCAGTTTCAATAATTTGCATCCAAGAATTTTGTAGGAGCCAGCCAGAAAGCTATCTGGATCATTACTGTTAATTTTCAAAAAAAAATTGGAACTAAGAAAAGTTTAGGAATCAGTTTAAAAATATGTATATATATAGACCCAGGGTTTAAAAAGGGACAGTTGCAAAGTTTTCATCCTGACAATCAGTTCCTGCAAAATAGCAAAATGACCAAGACAGCAGTCTGGTGAAGAATTAAAACTGGCAAACACAACCAACGTCCATTGAATTTATGGAAAATACCAAGCTAATTTGATATATTTTTGTGTAGCTGACAAATTTAATTAAAAAAGGTAATAGTGTATTAATACTCTCTACAGCTAGACTTCTGCTAGACATTGACTAATACCAAACATTCTCCTTAATTAATTAGAAACATATAAGTAAATGTGCTAAGGATTAAATGAATTAGATGGTGGTTCCTTGACAGCTTTGGAATGGGTCTGGCAGTGTAATGGTAAATGAGGAATACTCACAGCAGATGCCACTGAAAGGTCCTAAAGAATCGGTGCCTGGCCCTGCACAATTTGAAAGTTTTAGCATTTAAGAAAGAAGAAAACATAAGTTAGTGATTAAGTTTGTTGATGGCACAAAAACTGTGGAAATACTGTAATGCAGAAAGCCATGGTAATAGATGAAAGAAAACAGCCTGCACCAAAGGCTTGTCTTGGCAAAGTGCCTTGTTCACGGTATGCTCTAAAATAGCATTTGCATTCTCTATCAAAGGCTAAGAATATACCAGAAACCATAAGCTTACACTTGATACTTTTTATAATAGATATCTAGAAGGTTATGCAGTTTGTAGAAATCCAAGAATGGGTATTCAGTCATTTGGGCCAGAGAAGAATTAGCTAGAACTGTAAAAAAGTGGCACTTTTAGGCTTCTAAAAGAAAACTGTTAACCACAAGATTGGGTTGCATAGCCAGAGGTGTGCCCATCTTTCGTTAATTTGTCTAATCTCATTTGGAGTCTACTTATACTCTATGCTATCTTGTAGCATTGAGTTCCACAATTTCAAATGACATGCAGCCTGTGGAAAAATACCTTCTTTTTTGGTTTTACACCTGTGACCCATTTCAGCTGGGAGCTGTCAGGTCCTGTGTTGCAAGAAAGAGTGAATAGCTTGTCTTTGATCACTCTCTGAATCATTTATGATTTTATAGACTTCCATCCTACCTCCTCAGACCTGTCTTTCGCAGGGTATGTAATCCTAATCTCTCCTTGCACAGGAGTTGTTCCTAATTCCCAGTGCCTTCACAGGGCCAGCAGTGGGGGCAGGATCACACCAGGAGACCACCTAGACCACACAAAAGCAGGTGCCACCTCAGTATATTATCCCCACTTCCACCAGTCACAACTCCAGGTTCTCCTAGGCCTTCCTCATTCCCCTACTTCTTGCATTGAATGCAGTATTGGACTGTAAGTCCCTATTCACATTTTCTAGACTGTTCAAGATTTTAGACACATCTATCACAGTTGTGTCATTGCAGGTTAAGGGTCCTTATCTATTTAGCCATTCCCATGTGGAAACTGCTCTGGCTCTTGATAATCTGTTTTTTGAACTTTTTTTTTTTTTTGCTATTGACCTCTGTTCCTTCTCCAGGTCCACTGTGCTCTTCCAGACAGGGAGACAGAATTTTTCCAACACACACAATGCCTGGGTTTGTATAGGACCTTATGCCAGTTACTGAGGAAGGAATGCAGATGGCAGCAGTAATTCTACTTGCTTCTCTGATTTCTCTTGAGCACTGAGAAGACATTTCCATTTATTTCTATGCTATTACCTCAAAATCTTTTTTCCTGTGTGGTAATAGTTAACTCTGGACCCAACATATTTACATGACATCAGATTTGTGTTATCTCATGCACCTCACTTTACAGCTATCAGCATTGATTTTAATGATGTTTTGTTGTCCAGTCAGCCTGACTTGTAATCTGCTTTTCATCTCTTCACAATTCTTGTCTTTTCATCCTAAATAACTACTGTCAAATTTTGTCACTTCACTATTCAACCTTTTTCAGATTTCTGGTAAATATGTTGATAGCACAGGCTTCTGTACCTCTTCCATTGCTTTAATATGGTGTTCTAGTAGGAGGGAAAGGAATATGAAAGAGAAAGGGAGGAACCAGTACTGGGGGCAATATTCAAGACATGTCTGTAAAGTGGAATTAGAGGGTGACACGGTGACATTATCTGTTGCGCTCTCTACTCTTATTAATTCCTAATATTAGATTGGCTTTTTAGACCAATGCTGAGCAATGAGCTGGTGTCTGCAGAGGACCATCTGCAGTGACTTCACTCTCTCTGTACTTGTATTAATTGCTAATTTAGAGCCTACAAGTTTATATGTATAGTTTAGGTTACTTTTTCCCCTGTGTATTATTTTGCAGCTATGAACAAAGGTTCACCTGCCATTTTAAAATGCAGTCACTTATTATTACAATATCATTCTCCACTCTCTGCAATCAGCTTTAGTTGTGTTCAGCTTCATTTCAGTATCCTGAATCATCTTGTATCATCTTCAGATTTTGTCATCTCACTATTCACCCTCTATGTTCAGGTTTTTAAATATGTCTCAGGAAACCTGCACACCCAAGAGCTAGGGAACCCAGCAAATGACATTTTCCAGCCTGCGCAGGGTAAGTGGGTGATGAAGGAAGAAGGTGAATGCTTGAGTTGCCAGTTCCCCACTTTGAGGGAAAAGGTCCCTCCAACTGGCATGAGCCAACACTCTACCTGCCAGAAGCAGCAGAAGTCTGTTACCCTACAGCTACCCCTCGAACATCGCAGGTGATAAACAGCAAAGAATCATCTACAGAGTGAGTCAGACTGCTGTGTAAAACACACAAATAGCCAAACACTCTGGTTAGCATGAATAATAGTAAACTCATTTACCTGAAAACAAAGAGCGAGGGCTACAAATATAAATGAGGACTTTGGAAGCAGCAGCTCCATGAAGGACTCATGAGTCTTGATGGAGAAGCATTTGTACAAGAGCTGCCAACGCTGTTCTGGGCCAAAATGCTGGGGAAACTCCTGAGCACCAAGTGCTGGCCAGGAGTGCCCATTACCTCTGTGCTTGGCAGTGACACGGCCATGCCTGGGCTACAGTGTCCATTCAGGAGCCCACACCGTGAGGTTATTACTTAACCAAAATAGCTTTGGAGTCTTATTAAGGGATCAGAAATGCTTTCTAATAACAGTTGAGAAACTAATCAGTAACACTTTAAAAAGGTGCTGCTACAGGTTAAACTGCTGAAGCACTGGGCACTGCTGAAGAATCCTGGGAATGAGTGACAAAAATTTGATAGCTCTGCAGCTAAGCAGACAAAATCATAATATCATTCAATTACTAGAGGCTGAACCTCAAGAAATTTAGAGAAATAAGCTCAAATTCAAATAATATCAGTTCTAGGTTTTTTGCTACATATTTCATTCTTCCCTACACAACATACCAAAGTTCTGCCTAGTCAGAAGCATTACTTTTCTAGCTAAGTCTCAGCAGGGTCATAATCCCCGCTTGAGGGCTGGAAGCCTTGAAAGGAGCTATATGTGACACTGATGAGAAGAAAAGATAGCTATAGAGACTCAAGCTGCCATGAGCGTGTGGTGGCATTTGGCTTTTGTTGTCTGAAAAGTTAGGTACAGGGAATGTCTAGCAAATTTGCCGTTTGCACTGGCTGACAAAAAGAGTCTTGCAAACAAAATGGATGAAAGATAAGAAACTGCGACTTCCTGGGCACTTTTACACCACTTGCCCAAAGCTTGACCTTGGTGAATGCAGCACAGGATAGAGGGGAGGGCCATGGAGCTGCAGAGTAGCTGATTAAAAAGGAGCCTGTAAGGCAATACAGTAGGAGCCTGTAAGGCAATACAGTAGCATATCAGCCAGGGGAAGGCTGCAGGTCTGGTACAGGACCCCAGTGGAAGAGCACAGCTGTAAGTAGCCTAGTAGCATTTCCAAGGGAGGAGATTTGCCTTCTGAATGGCTGCCCACCAAGGCTGAAATTGCATCCACCTCCTTGCCTGCTCTACTCCCATCCAGCACACCTCCAACATGGGGCCACCTTCCTCCACAGTCTGCTCCCTAACCCTAACTCTATCACCTCTTAAAGAGGAGCAGTCCCATCAGGAGCTCTCCTGGAGGCAGGCAGGGTCCCATTCTTACCTCCCATCCACTTGTCCCTTCCACAAGATCAGACAGGACTGCAGAGGGACACGCAGAAGCAGAACTGTCCAGCAGTTCTGGGCAGGCTCCTCTTCCCTTTTGTAGACAAGCAGGAACACCTCCACACCCTCCTCACGGTGACTGCTGGAGGGGTTGCGGGCTGGCACCACAGGGCAGGTCATGCCCTGCCCTGTGACGGGCCTGAAGAGGCAGAGAGATAAGCAGGGGCTGAAGTGACCTGAAGGTCAGCAGCAGATTTAATTGCTTGAGAGAGGCCACCTCACTTCAAACGATGGCAGCACTGAGAGCAGTAAGCAGGAGCAGACTCAGGAGAAGCCAGGCCAGCATGTGAAGGTGCAACCTGGCAGGGACTGACTCAGGAGGCACTGGGGACACAGAGGCCCACAAAGGCTGAGCACACAGTGGGTGCTGGGGGGTGGTGACCCCGCCATACCCTCATGCTGCAGTGCCAGGTCACAGCAGGACTGCCACAAAGAAGCCACCGAGGGTGAGGGAGCCTTGAGAGGCATCTGGTTAACCTTACTGAGAGACAAACAGAAGACTAAGCTACTGCTGGGCACTTATAGCCTGTTTAGACATACCTGGGTTAGGCACCTACGCCCCCCCATTAGCACCTTTCTGCATACTTGAGTAGCAGCATTAAAAGAACCTGTTCCTCCTGGCCTGAGGCTGTTGTTTGACACCACAGACCCAGCACACTAGTTGGTATCATGTTACTTTTCAGGGTTGTGAGCAGTGTAGGGCAACTCCTTGTCTGTAAGTCTGGGAAGACCAAAAGCCCCACCTGGGAAGATGCTTGGTCTGGATGATCTGAGAGCATATAAGTGTATATTCTGGGCTGAAATGAAATGGAAGAAACTTAAATGTCTCTTAATGAAGCGTTCATTGTTGGGTGCATCCCCAACACCAGTGCTGGAAAGGAGAGTGTGCTGTAGGGAGCACCTACAGTGTCCATTGGCTCCGAGTCAGACTGGTCGCCAAAGAGCTTCAAACTGGGGCTCTGCTCAACAGCTCCTGCCTGTGCCGGCTCCAGTGTCTTCTGAGGTCAAAGCAGGGTTGTCTCAGGCTCCTGCCGAAAACCCTGCAGAGGTGGTTTTGCAGATGTTGCTTCCAACATGCCTCTTGGCCACTGTGTGGCAGCACTGGATACCGGATTTGTCCTCACTGGCAGTGCCTGCCAGGACGTTCTTTGGTTTTATGGAAGTGGTGGTAGGTCCCAAGGTGCTGCGCTCACACTTTGGAGCTGGCAGGGACGGGTATCAGCCCTTGGCACGTCTTGCTGGAGCCTTTCCCCTCGTGCTGCTGCCAGCCGAAGCCACAGCTGTGCCCAGCCAGACTTATCACCCCAGGGGCAGTTCCTGTGGAAAGGGAATACTGTGAATGGGAGCAGCAGCCGAATTCCCCATGCCTGGCGGGAGGAGGAGGAAGAGCCCTGTGCGACTGCTGCTTCCCAAGCTACTGCTCAGGGGGTGGGAGGAGACCCCCCCCTTCAGGGCTACCAGCGGCGCTTTCTGCAGCGACAAACACGCAGACCCTTCAGCTCTCAGCAGTGTCTGCTCTGAGAACACGGCGCTGGATGTTATTTTGTTGGCAAGCCAGAACTTCAAACTTTTCTTCTCCTTTCATGTGCCAGCAATTAGCGGTGCGCGAGTAGCAGCCTCGGCGCGTGTCACTGGCTGCTCCTTGCGGGGCTCTCACCTACCGTTGTACACTCGTGCTTGGGCTTCGCACACCGCAGGGAGCCCAGTTCACTGCCCAAAAGAGCTCGCTGCTACCAGCACTTCCCATATCAAGCCTTATCTTTTCCTCTTTAACTTCAAGCTCCTTGTCCTACCATCTTCTGAGATTATGAATTAATTCCCTTCCTTCATTTATATTGTTACCTTGAAAGTATTTATAGACTAAGACCACATCCCTCCTGACTCTTGCCATTTCTAATTTATAAAACCTTAGCTTCCTTCAGTCTTTCATAACCATGTGCTTTATTCCTGGCATCATTCCTATTCCTTACCTCAAATTTTAAAGAAAATTTTATTATAACTCTACAACAAAAACTACTCTGAGTAGACTGGCCATGTGGGAGACTGAGAAGCCGGTTGCATAATAAGGGCAAACTTTTCACAAAGGGGAGACAATTTGTTGCAACAAATAGAGATTGAGTGGGTCAGAGTCAGTGAATTCACACCTCTACAACCTCCCGAAGACCCTTTTGGGGTGAAGAGAGCATCCAGCTTTGCAGCAACTGATTATAGAGCAGCTCTGACTACACAGAGGTCCCCAAAATGCAAATTGTTTGTATGCTCAAGGTGCATCCCATATCGGCTTCCCCATTACCATATTTCCACACTCACAACTTGCAAGATTCTTAGTGATTCATCCCTGGAATGAGTTTTATGTGCAGCAAGGAGTTAGGTGAAGGGAAAAGCTCCATCCTCAGTAATCTTAATGCCACAAGTTCCCCCCACTTGCTCCCCAGGCACTGTCATATCTTCTGCCTTCCCTAAAACACAGGGAGCTGGGGAGGGAATTGCAGCCGCTTCCCGGAGAGGTAGGGAGCTGCGCTGCAGCCCTGCAGGTTACCTGGGAATGCAGGCTATGGAAATTCATATTTTCAAGAGACTGCACTTGAGAAGGCTCAAGCTTATTTGAGGGGTTGGAGTTGAAAATAAGAGGTCAGGTTAGCCCATCCTGCTCCCCACCGACATCAGCTCCCTTCTTATTTTGGGGAAAAAAGAGCCCATGTGCAGAAGCTGAGGTGGAGTGTAAACATTGCTGCTAGCACACCAGGAAGACTGAAACAAGGCTATGTATGTAGGGAGAAAAACACTCACCACCAGCAAGCAGCTTTACCTGTGAGTCCTCTGCAGGTTTTAGAGCCCCTGGGCAGAGCCTATAGGCTCTGCAAGGCAGTAACGAGGAGAAAGCAGAAAAGAGGAGCAAGAGGGATGAGAAAAAATGATCTGAAACCTGCGTGTCGGAGAGATGTGGGCAGGTGGTGGGAAGAGGTCTGAACAACCTTCACAACCTTGCTGGGGATGGGAGGCCCGTCTGGCTTCTCTCAGGCCCCAGAGAGCTCCTGCAATGAAGGCAAGATTATTTTTCAAGATTCTTTTCTGAGATTTCTTTTAAAATTCTCAGGCATGCAGTGTCTGGGCCTGCAGATTTACAATATGTAGGTTGAGTTTTGTCAGATACTCTTTTACCATCTCTGTGTTTATCCTTTGCTCTTGGCCTCTCCAGCTGCTCTCTCATAAATCCTCTGCTTCCTGCACAAGAATCCCCAATTTCTTCATTATCATTACTGAAACTAAGTGAAAATAGTTCTCTAAATTCATACCACCCTGGAGTCAGCCCAACTCAGCCTTCAGTTGCTGTAGGACTCGGATTTATTCCCTGATTCCTGTGCCCTTCTGTTCTTGTTTTTAAATAAAAAAATGATGCACAAACACTGTGATGTGAGTAGAGCAAAGCTGTCCACATGGAAGATGTTTAAAATGCAGTTAAAACATGCTAATGGCAATGCTATATATTATAAATATACATAATTTGGGTACCTGCTCATCTTCAAGGGAATCTGCTGTGTTCATAGTCTTGACAGATTAATGAATAGGTCATGGTTTTGCCTGTATTTATGGACTGCTTTCTTATCTCTTGTATCTTAACTCTCTTTTTTTCTGTCTTTTTTTTCTTTTCTTTTCTAACTGCATTTCTTGGCTGTCATCTATACCTGTAGGTTATCTGTGAATTGCTAACAGGTGAGCTGTGTTCAGCCGCGCACCACTCGCAGGGTAATGCAACATGCATGACATCCTCCCAGTAGTCCATTGCCACAAGTGACAAAACCATCCAGCAGCCAGTTACAGCTAATTGGGGACAGGACAAAGGAGCTGGTGCCAACACATCGGCTTTGTCTTGCAAATGAATGGATGGAGGTGGCACCAGCACCTCTCAGACCCAAGGGGAAATCAGATCTGCTGGTGCTGAGCGCTGGTCATGTCCTTCCACCTTCTTGGAGATGGAGAGCTCGCCAGCTCTGCTTGCTGCTGTTCACCAGCAAAATGCCTACAAAAACTCCAGGTGTTTCTCTCTTCTACAGGAAAACTTGCTCTTCACTTGGAAAAAATAGTTATTCTGAAGCTTTACAGGGAGAGCTTGATGTTATTACCTATTTCCTGCAGATCCTGTGGGTTTGACTCAGCAGGCACTGAGCCATAGGACAGAAAGGCAACAGAGAATTTGACCTGCATGTCCAACATAGGTATGTCAGGAATCCAGAGCCATTTAAACCACTTGCATATGTATTTTACTGTGGGAAAGATTTGATGCATAGCAGCTCCCAAAGTTAAGCCTTTTACCAAACGTGTATGCTTGGCGTGCTGGCCTGCAGCCCTTGGGAGCCCAAACATAGATGCTGCAAACAACGTTTGTCAATTGCTGCCCTTTTGGAGATCACAAAGTGCCCTACAGCAGGGGACAGCCCAGCCCACACATCCCTTCCACTGGAACTGGAGCAGGGCTGTTCCCCCAGGACATCCTCCTGCCCTTCCTCTTGTGGATTTGCAATTGCAGAGTTTCTTTAGAGGGAACATTTTGTGGGCTATTTTAATCCCTTTTGCTGTGGTTGATCTGGCAGTACAGGGCTTGTGCTAGAGAGGCACTGCAGAGTATACTCTCTAGGTACCCACAATTGGTATTTTGCACTTAGCTGCTTCACACTCCCCCTTAAGCACAGGCTGAGACCTCAAGTAACGCTGTCTTTGGTGGGGCCATAGCTCTGCCACAGTATTCAGAGTAAATCCATTTTGGTGCCAAATATCTGCACGGGTTTCCCAAGACAGGACCACACATGGCTCCCTGCAGGTCCGTAACGTGTTATCAGATAGTTCTGCAAAGACAGGGCAGTCGCTGGGCTGCAGGCTCATGGGGAGCTTTGAGGGTCCTCATCATCGCGGCGTTAAGCCCTCCCGGGGCTTTCTTGTCTGCCTGCGTGATGCCAGGCAATTTCAGCCTGCAGCAGTTCTCTCCTGAGGAAATGCCGGCCATAGATTTAGGAATAGATATTGCCAAATAGTATATTGTTTTCATAAATCTCTGTAGATCTACTTTATATCCTGCAGGCTAGACATTCTAATTATTGCTTCTATTTTATCTAAATTGGCAACAAAGCCATCCTAGCTCCGCTTAGAGCCAGTACAGGTAATTCTGCTAGACCAAATTCTGACCTTTTAAAGTTCATTCTGAAGTATCGTCTTTACTCTCTGCAGTACTTGCCTAGGTCTTCAGTTCTGCTTTTGCAGAATCCTAGCCCAATTTAAAATAGCAGTCACCATAGCTCCAACGCATCGTACCTTAAAGATGTAGGCAATTACTGCGTGAAATATCTCAGGAGCAGGACTAATATCAAAGGGCATTCTCATACCCTTATAACATCCAAATAGCATATTAAAGATCTTGTTGAAGTTAGATTTAAGCTTGTCTCTTCACAGTTTATTTGCTGAAGCAAATGCCCTTCATTTCACAGTGATTTTTTTTCTCCTTCTGAGAACCTACCTGTCAGACAGTAGTTTCACAGAATAGCATTTATGTGTCACAGCTGTATTTAAATAATGTAAACTAAACTATCTCCCTCCTTAAGCTGGTTTCTCAATGACAGATGTAGAATTAGCTCCATCTGAATTTTCTTATCCTTTCAATTACTCCCAGGTTTTCTGCATTGTGTTACATTTTTACTTTACCCATTAGAAGTGGGAGGGTTTTTTTTGTCATTGTTGCAGAGATACCACTGAAGTAACTGATCTTTTGAATTTAATGTGGTATTCCTTTTTGAGATGGTCTCAGCCCAACCTGATATCTGAAAATCCTCTCAGGCTGGGCTTATTATAGCAAATGTTCCTATTCCTCTGCCGAACAGTTTTTTAATGTAAATGACATTTTGTGCCCCAACCTTTACACTGAAGTGGAGCTTGACTGTCACAAGGAGTGTAGAGTGGCATGGGGTGAATATCTGCCTGTATGTCATTCTGTGGCATTTACAGCAAAAATATATAAAAAATATCTAAATTTCACAATTAGGAGAGTTTCTCAAGAGGTACATCTGGATATAATTGTTCAAAATGTATTACCTGGTGCTTGCTTGAAGACAAATATCCTAGATGAGAAGCAACCTTTGCTCTAGGTTCCTGATTAATTAACTATATAGCCCTGAGCTGCTTTTTAACTCTAGTTTCCAAAGTATTTTATGCCCTTCCCTGGTCTCAAGCAAACTCCACCCTCCATCCCACCAAAACAGGTGGCATCTGCCTCTCAGGAAGCACCTACAGCTCTTGCCCCGAAATCCCTCGTGCCACTGAGCTCCAAACAGCACTGCTGCTTGGGAAAGGCTGCCTAACAAAACCTTGCCCAATGCTCAAGTTGCAAGGATTCTTTTCCAAACTCACCTTTTCATAAGTGCTCACCACATCTGGATGGTTTCTTTTCTGGGAGAGAAAAAAAAAAGAGCAAGTTTATACTCCACAAGGTTTCAGAGAAGGGCATTAAAACACAATGCGAGT
The DNA here is from genome assembly GCA_034781795.1 of Crypturellus tataupa. Lineage (NCBI taxonomy): Eukaryota > Metazoa > Chordata > Aves > Tinamiformes > Tinamidae > Crypturellus > Crypturellus tataupa. The sequence continues at coordinate 7,691,362 of JAWLRI010000763.1, forward strand.
GCAAATAAGATGGCTCCAAGCATGTGTTGTTCTGGGTGGACACAGGCCTGGTCTCTAATACTTGGGGAGCCACTGACGTTCGGTGGACATGCACCCGCTTCTCTACTGGTGCCCTGGGAAGTTTCCCTGCTGGCGTCGAGCGCTCTTGCCCCTCTGGAAGGGCTCGCTCTGCTCTTATTCACTACACATGGTCTTTTCTTCTGCCTCCACTGCTAAGGGCACCGAGACACAGCTACGTCATGAGCAGCAAGAATTATTTCCTTCTTCATTTGTGGCACATTCGGTTAAATACGAAAGGACTTTTGCCTTGCTTTTCCAACAAAACCTACTTAGCAAATAGGGGTCCTATCAGAGATTGTCTCATTTCTGCTTTCTTTTCTTCACTTTCAGCTTTTTGTTTTGGAAACGGTGCAGAGCAAATGGCCCTTCCTCTGCAGCGAGGGATTTAGAGCCCAGCCTGCGCTTGCTGCTGGCAGCCTCCTTATCCACTCGTCTTTGGGCTCATACAGCCATCCCTGCGCCCAGGCAGATCTCTTCCCAAATGTCTCTGGCTCAGGTTCAGGTTATGGCAGTTTCTCACAGCACTCTGTAACTCATTTACTTAATTGCATTCTACATACAAGGCTGGCTGTTATTAATGAGTCACTAAGTTTTCAAGAATCCTATGTTTGAGCTTTACAATTTAAGCACATCACATGTGCATTGCAATTAATTATGAATAAAAATGAGTTTTTTTTTTTCCTCTTCTAAATAATGTTCTTCTCCGTTAGAGTGCCTCGCATGTGCACTGTGACCTGTACTGAATTTGTGGCCTCATGCAAAAGCGGCCTTTGGATGGCAGCCCTTGGCCAGGGGCAGGTTTTGGTCAGTCCCGATGTCCCTGTGGTTACTGTCCCACAGGCATGGGAGTAGTGGCAAACACCTCCAACTGCTCCACAACAAACCTTATTAGCCTCCTTTTTTTTTTTTTTTTTACCATCTCCTGGATTTTACTGATTCTTGTCTTTTGGGAGGACGATGCTCCTTCTTGCAGCGGCCCCAGCTGAGGCACCTCTGCAAGCAGCTCTCCACCAATATTTCAGTCACACAGCGACCCACCCACCAGATCCCTGCAACGCCGGCTAAACCACAACCGTCTTCATGCATGAGAACCTCTCATTCCTCCTGCATATTCCCTTGGTTTTCAGCCTCAGTGCAGAGACAGCTCTGACATATTTTGCTTATTCCCTCTCTCCTTCTTTCTCTAAGTTACCTATTCTCATCACAGCCTCATTTCCCTGCCCATGCAGGCTCAGAAATCCTCAGGCAGAGCACTAACTCACTCAGACACCTCCCCTAGCCTCTTCCTGCTCAGAGCCTCAGTGAGTTGAGATACACAACAGGGAGATTTTTCTAGCAAAGGAGATGTTCTTGTTACCCAAAAGGGCTCTGCAGTGCAGCCCCAGCAACTTCTCCAGCCCGGGCTCCAGCTTTTGTCCAAATAGAGACAAGTGGAGAAGTAATTTAATGAAAAATTCCAAACTTGATTTTATTTTCCTCAGTTCCAATAAAAGCTATTATTTGCTTCAGTTTTCAAAATCCGAATCTGAAAACTTTCTTCTCATCCTACCTCTTTTTTGTCCACCATTTTGTCCATCCAAATGTTCATGGATTTTCCTTTCACTCTTCATTTTTGCGTCTTAAAAAAAAAAAAAAAAACCAACTGATTTTCTTATTCTGGCATTCCAGATCACCAGAATTAGTGCTGCTTTTTTTCCCTCTTGTCACTTTTCCAAAGTTGAGGAAGTTTGGCCTGGTTCCAGAGAGAAAAGGAAAAGTCACAAGGCAGCCCCCACCCACCATCCTTCTGCTCCACTCTGGAGCAGGAACAAATGAAGGGAAGAGATGGGAGAAGAGGGTGGGGAAATAACACACCAAACTTCCAAACTTTTTGATTACAACAGAATACAGACCTTTTCTTAAAAAAGAAAAAAAAAAATCAAGGAAAAAGCATCCCTTTGGACCTGCAGTATTCTTCCCCCAAAAGGAGATCCCTTGGCCTCTTTGGCTGCAGCCTCCATCCAGGAAGGGTAGCGTACATGGTGATATTGATGTATGGGCACTGGCACCCATCATTTTGGGCCGAGCAGGGATGTTCTGCTCTGAACCTTTGGTGGAAATGAACCTTTGGCTGCCCTGTCTGCAGTTAGGTAAGGAGGGCAGCCACTCAATGCAAGGACTGCGTGTAAAGGCAAGATGCACTTGGCAGCCTAGGAGGCAACTCGCTGTCCTGTGCCAAAAAATCTCACCCGAGGGACCTTCTGCAGCTGATACTGGCTCTGTGGTCTCCTGCTTCCCGCCTCCCTGCTAGTCTGGCAGGGCCACACGGAGAGCAAGAAGAGGAGCAATAGCTGGAACAAGCATTGGGTCAAGGTGCAGCTCTTTTTCCTCGTTGTGTTGATGCCAATTCACAGGCGTGGGAATCAGCAAACCTGCTGCATGCTCTAGGAAGGGCAATTAAGGAAGCCGGGGGTCTGAGGACCTCTACATGCTTCTCAGCCCAGGTGCATGTCTTCATCCTCCAAATTTTATCCCAAGGGGGCTCGGGAGGTCTCAGGAGCCTGGGAGGCAGGACTGGAGGCAGCATCTCTGGGCTGCCGCTCTTGCCCCCTCCTTGCCCTGTCAGCAGCTCCCCTGCAAAGCCTGTGCTTTCTGGTCGCTGTTCATAGCAGATCATCCCTCTCTGTGTGCACCATACTATACAGTCCATGTAGGAGACTACTGGCTTTGCTAGCAAGCTGGATCCCCATGGGGAATTCGGGTGAGCTGTTTTCTCAAATCAGGCAGCAGCTCCGTATCCATCCTCGTCCTGTACAGGCCACTGCTTGTGTCAGGAAGGAATGGCAGATCCTGCTGACCGGAGCAGGAATGGGTGCCTTTTGAGGCAGCAAGCACTCAGGCGCTCGTTGCTTGCTGGACACAGATGTGGTCTCAACCACGTGGCCCAGAGACCTGCGGAGCATCTTGGGCAGCTGCAAGCCAGAGCAAAGTCCACCATCACACTGCATTGGCACAACGCAATCAGGAATGTGTGTCATGGGTTTTAATTTCTTGAAAGAATCTCAGTCCTCTGGGGATAAACCCAAAACAACTTCATTCACACAGTGACTTGGCTGATGCTGCCTGAGGTCTTGGGGTGACATGAATGGTGAGCTGGGTCTGGACCATGGTCATGCAGCTTCTGCCCCACCAGCTGAGCCAGTGCCAGCTCCATCTGTGAAACGCACCGGCCTCACAGAGGGCCTGATCACGGAGCTGGGTTAAGCTGGGTGACAAATATTGCTGCAGTGCAGCGGTGACAGTGCCGTGATCATCTCGAGGGTGGCACACGCATCCTGTTGTCTCCTCTTCCGAGCACAATGGGGCTGTGGAGCCTTTCCCAGAAGCCAGATTTATGTATCTCCCATAAGTGGATTTGCTGCCTTCCCTAGCCAGCTTCTCCAGCAGTTACTGCCCTCCTGCTGTGATCTTTTATCTCTCTTTTTTTTTTTTTTCCCTGGGATGAATTTTTCTAATGTCTGCATGCAGCTTTGAGCTCTTGTTGTGCACTTCTCTGCAAGACTGAGACTACTGGACTGTCAAGAACTCTTCTCGCAGAGACCAGGGCATCTCTCAATCTTCTCTTCTGCAAGCTCAAGCAGTTTGTACACTTACAGTCGCATACCAGGGCTTGTTTTCTGATGCCTGCATGGTACATTTGGCTTTCCCTTGCTGAATTTCTGTGTCCTTTCTAATTCTGGATGCCCACTTTAGAAATAACCTTGCAGTGGTGGTTTCAGCAGTGCCGGAAGCAGAGCAGAGCTCACTCCACTACTTCTGTTTGATATTCTTCCTGTGTAAATTCAGGGAAGGCGTTAGCTGCTTTCGGTGCACTGTTGAAATAGAAGCTCATGTTGTGCCAGTTACCTGCAATCGTTGCTGAGACTTCTCCTGCTGCTTCCCAAGCCCCATCTTGCAAATGAAGGTTTCAGCCTGTGCTCCCAGGTGTCTTGCCTTGTGTATTCAAATGTATTTAGCTGGATTATGGCCATTTCGCCAGGCAATTTAGATCTCACTGAAACAGCAACCTGGCCTACTTGTTATTAACAGCCTTACCAGGTGTTGCATCACCTGCAGACTTTGCCATCACAGGTTTTCCATGCTCACGTAGACCACGGGACAAAAACATGTGCAGTGTTGTAACAGGGACCAAGTCTCTGAGGATCCATGCTAAGGACAACTCTATCCACAGTGTCTCCCCAGTAACAACGACACTTTAAGATTTGTCTGTGGGACAGATTTTAAACCATCTAGTGTGAACTGTAATAATTCCTGAAAAAGCATGTTTTTATTTTAAAACAAAATGTCATGTAGTAGTAAGTGAAAGAGTTTGGAGAAATACAGTTTTGCTATATTGGTATGTCTTATCTGTCCTCAAAAGACCCCCACAAACTCTCCCCAGAGTAAGGCCAGCTGATGTGCAGCTGATGAGCCTTTAAGACCTTTCTGAACACTAGAACTACACTGACAGTTCTCCATTCTCCTGGATTTTTTCCATTCTTTTTCCAAGATTTGTTAGACTATAGCATTGGCTTGAGCTCTTTCCTTCTAGACTCTTGAGCATCAGCTGTCCGGGTGCTCTGCAAATGCTGAATTCGAGGAGCTCATGCCTCACATCCCCCATTGTTACAGATGGCAGGATTTATATTCCATCCACAGTATCATCTGGAGATGAATATATCCTCCCGCTTCATTCCAAATACAGAACAGAAATATCTACTAAACATTTCTGCCTTTCTGCACCAGTCACCATCTGGCAAGAGCGGGGAAGAAAACGTAGCGCGTGCCAAGCTCGAGTAGTCCCACGGGAAGGCTCGTCCTGTCCCGGTAAGCACCACCCCGGCGCACTCAGCCTTCCGGTACTGGAGCTTCAGCCCCATGTGGAGCCTGGGGGGCAGTTGGGGCGAGCGGAGGAGGCCTTCACTGATCCTCTCCCCACAGCTCTGCCCATAGCAGCAACCTGGGAGCCAGCAGGGCTGGCAATACTGCAAATTCTTCATTTCACCCTGTGCCAAAGACCCCATTACCATGTAAATCACTGCGTGACTGAGACCGGAAGGCGGAGAATGGGGAGCTGCCTCATGGAGGGGGCTGAGATAAGGGGGTTTTTATTTAAATTGGTTTTTTTTTCTTTTTTCTTTTTTCTCCTTTTTTCCCAATCACTAAAAGAACAGATTAAAGCCAATCTGAGTCTTGCATGAGGCTCACTGGGAGAAAATACTGCTAAACACCCCAGCAGTGCTTTGAACACATTTTCTAGAGTGGAAGTCACCTCTTTGTATTTGTCCAAGTCACTCTGTTGTTCAGCTCCCTGTCACAGCCTTAGGTGGCATCTCCATGACTTCGCACACTCGCACTTGTGGCTGCAGCAGTGATGGCCCCGTGCGGGCGGCCACATGGCCCTGCAAAGGCAGCTGGCACAGGCAGAGCAGCCTGGCACTGCTGTGACACCCCTGCCAACAAACACAAAACCTGCGTGTCCCTGCTGCATCCTGCAGTATCGCTCCAAGGGATGCGGCATTGCCCTGCTCCATGCAACAGGGGCTGCTTGGGGAAACACTTTCTTCTGGTGGAAAATTCCCTCAGCAATCGCTGCAAAGACCTGGGTGCCAGGATGGCCTGGCTGCGTCCTCCTCAGCAGCAAGACGGAGAGGGCCTGCAGTGGGAACCCATTAATAATTAAGTGCAGTGGAGACAGGCATCGCTGGTGTAACAGCATCCCGGACACCCGACACTGCTGACAGCTGCCCTGGCAGGGCCGGCGGGAGATTTGCTGCTTGCCAAGGTCATTGCTGTGACCCTGCCTCCTTCCCCGCCTTAGCTGTCCCCTAAGCGCCCATCACTGTCCTGCCCATCGGCCTCCTGCACTGGTCACCTCTGTGCCTCTGCCACCCGCTGCAGCTGGCAAATGGGCTGTGCAAAGGGCAGGAGATTCGGTTTTGCTCTGCTTCCTCACTTGGGATTGCTCCCAGTCAGCCTCCTCTGGCTCAGTACAGAAGTTTTCTCGCTGTGGAGATGGTCCCACTTCTCCTTGCCCATTGCAGTGTCCAGACCCAACCTCAGTGCCCCAAGAAGAGAGGTTTCTGGGGAAAACCGGAGCTCACAAACCAGCCATGCTGCTCCTGCCTGCCCTGCAGGGTCATCTCTATCCTCTCGTCCGGCCAGAAACCTCCAGCCTGAGGTCCCAGTGCAGGAAACGGGTGCTGAGGCTGGCTGCCTGTTCTACCTCCGGGCTCAAAATAAACCTCTGAAATTATGTCAGTGCCTATTGAGGGAAAAAAAAAAAAAAAGAAAAAAGAAAAGAAAAGGATTAAACGCTGCTTTCTTGGGAAAAAAAGAGGCAGCTGGAGGCACAAAATGAAGTGGCGCCCTCAGAAGAGACCACCCCACAGCTGCCAGACACTAAGGTCTCTTGAAGATGAAGGTAAAAGGTTCAGGTAAGGGATTAGCAGGTGGGATTAATGGCTCAGCAGCTCTTGAAATGGATCTAACCACCCTTTAAAGCAGCTCCGTTGCAGCTCCGTGCAGTGAGGAATTGCTCCTTGTCGGGTTTAATTAAGCGTCGCCACAGCTCCTCGTCGGGGCGGCTGCGTGCGGCGCCTTGCGGCGCTGCCGTCCTGGGGCATCCTCGCTCATGGCCTCGGCACCTCAGCGCGGCCCTCGCCCTGCTGGGACCCGGCTCCGCAGCGGGGGGCAGACGGAGCCAGGGCGGGAGCAAAAGTTCATGTGGGAGCGGGGAGAAACGCGACTCATCAATCAAAACTCTTTCATCAGTGAAGAGAATTAATTTTAAGCACCATTTGGTTTTAAAGAGCTGGAGTCTGCAGTCACCAGAGACTCCGGATCGAGTGCAAATGCGGCTTCTCAAAAGCAGATGATTGAGAGCTGAGAGTCTTGTTATTAGGCTGTCTTTCCCAGCTCCTTCCCTCCCTGGTTTTCCTCCTCCTCTGAGGAGGAGGATGATGAGGATGGTGGGGGTCGCTGCCCGGCCACCCACTGCCTTCACTAGGCGGTGCAGATGGCACCAAACCTTCCCAGGCCTGATTTCCGCGGGACAGCGCGTGGCTGGGCAGCCTCCGTGTGCTCCAGGCCACCTTTCCCCCCGCCAGCTCTTTCCTCACAAGTTGTGAGTGTTCCCAGACAGTTGTGCCACATCCCCGCGCGCCGGCTCCCACGCAAACTGCTGACAGACTCCGCAGCACGGAGATTTCTCACCTTCCCTCCAGGCCCCCGAGCACCCGCGCTGCAGGCGCCGCTCGAGCCTAGCAAGCAGGTCGTTCGTGCCAGCAGCGCCTGGGGCTCTGGGGCGCCTGCACCCTGTCAGCTTTTCCCTGCTTTCTGCAGGCCAGATCGGGGTGCTGTGTGGCTGTACCTGTGCCTTAGGGAGCGGAAGCAGCCGCAGCGGGCGGCGCTGCTCTGACTAGGGGTTCCCTGCACCTCTGCACCCATTTCCTGAGCCCGGTGAGGCCCTGCCGCAGCTCTTGGTCGCCCCACTGTCCTCATGCGGCACCGCATCCCCCTGCACCGCAGCCGGAGGAGGTGAGCGGGAGCCGGTGCCTCTGCCTTGCAGGGCTGCTGCATCAAACAGCTCCTGGCAGAGACCCTCACAGTGGCTGCAGCATTTTGGGGATTGGTTTTAGAGATCGGATCCTCTCACTGGGGATCGTTGCCTACGTATTGCCCCTCAATGCATGCCTGGTGTGACCATAATGCACAGAATGACCATGAAGTTGGGGCTGACACGCCATGGTGCCAAGAGAGAAATGCATGCGGGATTTGGGAAGTGGGTTTGGAAACACCGACCAAGGTGGGGGCCTGGAGACCCTGCCAGAGCCCCCTGGCTGGGAGCAGCACTCACGGCCCCTGGAGGCACCACGCAGGCCTCGTACATGGCCAAACCGGTCTGAGCAGCACCCGGGGCTGCCGCACGCGGCCCTCACTGCCAGCCCGGGCTCGGCTTCCACCAAGATGCCGAGGAGACCCAGCCAGGTGGCCCTGCAGCCCCCCGGGGCAGGGAGCGAGGTGGAGGCAGAGGGGATAGGTGCAGATAAGGACGCGGTGTACAGGGCTGGGGGGAGGGATCAGCCCCACAGATGCCTGTCCCTCAGGATACTTGGGATGCCTGAGCCCTGGGTGCTGTTTGCACTCGCTGCTCCCGCCTGCGCCGGGGCCCCTTTCCGGCTGAGCCGGTTCTGGGTGCGAGCCCCGAGCAGCGCTGCCGCCCTCCTCTCCACAAGGAGCCCGCAAGAGCCCCCTGCCACGGGCAGCGTGAGCACCCGCTCAGCCCGCCGCTGCCGCCCGCCTCGCCGCCAGCCCTTGAACCCTGGCAATACTTAGCCTCCCGCACCACCACAACTTAATTTCTATAGTAACCTCCTGTGCTGGATCTCATCGAAAGGCCTTTTGAAAATCTGAATAAACCACTTCAAGTGGCTTTTCTTCTGCCCGCTCTTTGCTGAGGTATTACGAGAACCCAAATCACGCAAGCATGGCCGGATGCTCCTGCATGGGAGCTACTGCCCGGCGTATTGCACTGCCCCAGCCCATCAGCTTTCAATAACCAACTTTGCCAATTTGCCAAGTGCAAATGGCTTCTCTCCGTCCTGCTTCCTGGGTTTTCTGGGGACATGGTACATTTTTGCTGCTTGCCTCCCTCGACAGCTCCTGGTGCCCACGGGTTTTGGGAGCAGAGCAGTGTGCAGGGCTAGTCCTAGTCCTCCCCGGGGCCCTGTCTTCCCTACCCCTCCTCAGCAGCCGGCTGCAGCCTCCAGAAATCGCTCCTCTATTTGTATTGAGCATTATCATTCACATCAGCCGCTGCACGGCCGCAGGGCCGCTTCGCCCCCGCTCGTGTCTCCTGACCTTGTGAAATGGAAATGCGCTGTGCCGTGCCCGCAGGAAAGCCCTGCTTGTGCCGCACGCTGCCCGCTGGGGCCGGGAGCTGCCTGGGGAGCTGGGGCAGGGGCCTGCGCTGTCCCCTGCTCCACACGGGGATTTGCTCCAGGGCTCCCATGCATCCAAGCCGAGTGTCCAGGTGTGCCGTGCCAAGAAGCGAGACTGGAAACCAGGCTCCTGCCCCACCGCGCTGTTGCCTGCTGGCTCCATAGCTACAAATCCCAATGCCAAAGGCAGCAAGGGCTCATAGTCCTTGAGCCAGGGTGAAGGAATCATTATCCCAAGCAGTACAGGGATTCTGGAGAGGATCCTGGGATGCATTTTGGAGACATTCCTGGCTGCACTGCTCTGGGTGTCTCTGTGCCTGGTCCCCGTTCCCACGCCAGGGAATCCCAGACCCCATCCCAGCCTGCTGAGAGGGGGGCGGTGGCCAGCTGCTCTCGCTCGTTACAAAATTTTAATTAATCCACCAAAATTTCCTTTCTGCAAATAACTCAGGCCTTATGAAATTCCAATAAAACCATTTATCACAGCTGGCAATTTGATGCTGCCGGCAGAGCTCTTGGATGCTTGGGGAGTAATTGATAGCCTAATATAATTTTAAATTAGAGTTTGTGTTATTAATTTCAGTTCTATGAAAACACCTCTTTGTTAGGAATAAATCCCCCATTTCCTGCTAGCCCACGAGGAGCGGGAGCCCTCCTGGGGCTGCCCATGAGGCCCAGCACTGTCACCTCCTGGCACCCCATGTGAAGGGCCATGGTCACCACCGAGCGCCCCTGGAGGGGTCCGTTGGGGCTGGCGGTGATGAGGGCAGGATTTGGGGAACGGGGCCATTGCAGAGCATGGAGGGGTCCAGCGGGGTGGTGGGATCAGGGGTGGGTGCCGGCACGATGCACAATGCCCAGGGCAGGCGAGGGAGGCAGTGGGAGCCGCTTTGCGAGAGCCGAAGTGGTTAAACACTTGATTTGAATAATCCCGATTTACTCATCCTTTACCTCTGTGTGGATGCGGGATTCCTCTCCTCCTGTCCATCATCCCTGGAATATCATGGGTGCACATTGCTAAACAGCTATTACACCCTGCTCCAGGGCGGCTGCTTTTCAGAGGTGGGAGAAGCAGTATGATCCCTGTACTTACGCAGTGCTCGCTCCATAAGGCGCTCTGAAGCTTGCATGGGATGCCGAAAAAATGAATGTGTGGTGACAACAGCAGCGTGACAGCCTCACAAGCCCCGCGCTCCCAGATGCGCTAGGAATTCACCCAGCAGTGGAACTCGAGCAGGAGCCGAGGACCTCGGCGGAGCGTTTCGCAGGGGAGGGCATGAGTCACGGTGAGGGCGCTTGCATGTGGGGCCGATGGCCGCGCAGTGCTCAGCCCCAGCCCCGGGCACCTCGCTGGGGGCGGTGGCAGCAGTGCACTGTGCCGGGATTGGCGGGGACGGCGGTGCAGGAAGAGCTGCTAACAAACTGTGAGGCCAGCGGGATGCAAGGCGAGAGTGTGTTTGATGTGGCTCATTAGTTAATGGGTGCCAGGCTTTGAAAGCGCAAAGCATTAAACAGGTGCAAGGGATTTCACATTTTCAATTATTTAGCCTTTTTTTTTCTTTTTTTTTCTTTTTTTCTTTTTTCCTAACTCAGTTGCAGGAGGAGCAGCTGTGCGTGTCCAACCAGCAGCCACACTGTGGCCTGGCAGGAGACCCTGCCTGGTGGGAGAGAAGCAAATCCTGGTGGTGATTGCTGCATTCTTTGCCCACTCTGGCAACAGCACAAGGTGCCAAGGGACACAAAACCCAGGGTATTTCCACGAGTGGCACCTTATGGCATCCCCTTGCCCAGGGCAGGACGCTGCCCCTGCTCTCTAGCGGTGGCAGGACCTTCCCAGGGCTGCTCGGGGGGTGGCCCAGGCGGTACATCCTGGTACCCAGCCTCATGCTGTTGCCACCAAAGGGCAGCGCTGCTGTCCCCAGGGCAGTATGAAAGGCCAAACCTGCCCCTGGGACAAAGCACGGGATCCCCGGGCGCTGCCGCTGCCCCAGGGGACAGCAGAGCGCAGCTGCCCAGCCTGTTCCCGGGGACCTTCGGGGGAGCGTGCGCAGCGCGTAATTGAGCTGGGGAGCTATTACCATGTTAAAAATCTGGACACGACCCCGTAATGAGATTTGCAATTTGTCCCAGGCAGGCAGGCAGGCAGGCTGCAGTGTACTTTAGCCATTAGGGGCTGCGTGCTGTTAGCAATCACATTAGCGGGGCTGGGATTTAGCAGCAGGAAGGCAAAGTGCTCCCTGCAGACCCCAGGCGAGAGCTAAGCGAAGCGGCAGCCGCAGGGCAAGGAGGAGCTGCTCTTTCCTCCCAGTCCGTGCCCTCAGGCTGGGGCCGAGCCGCAACGGGCTGCAGGGTGGCAGGAGCTGCTCCGGAGGCTGCTCACAGCATTCGCTGCCCTCACCCGGGTGCACAGCTCTGCCCCGCACAGTTAGACATAGCGTTTGCTTTCCTGCAAGCCTCCGTCCATTGCATATTGCTCTGCCTTTTGCCACCTGACTGGAGACGTCTCCTTGCTGAAAGCTCCGTGCCTAGCACTGTATGTGTGAGCGTGGCCTTACTGGGGGAAAACTCTGCTCCGTTCCTGAGTCTCCACCTGCACCTCGAGGTGCCTCCACCCTGATTTCACCCTCCCCAGCTGCAGATTCCAGCGTCACTGTCCCTCTTGCCCCTGCCCTGGGGCTGCTGCACCTGCCTTGCTGGCTCCTCTGCAACGCTACCTGTGCCAGGTTGCACCCCGCTGCGGGCTGTGCTGAAGGCCCCATGGAGAGACGGCGCTGCCGGCCACAGGAAGCTCCCTCTCAGCCGTGATGCTTCCTTTGCTGTTTTTTTTTGGGAGGGATCTATCAGTTAAACAGATTTTAATCTCCACAGTCTGCAGCTATTGATGTCATGCCGTGCTAATTTGTTAACACTCTGTCATGCAGGACGAAACTTCTTGCCAAATGGGAGCGGGGACGCGCTAGGCTCCCTGCGCAGCACCCTGGCCCTGCTCAGTGGCAGGAGAGATCTCACCAGCCCCCGTGGTGCGGTTCGCTGGGGAGGGTGGGGTTGCCCAGCCCCATCTTGACCATCGCCATGAGCTCACCCGGAGGCTCCATCCTGGGCTGCACGGCAGTTCTGCGCCTGCACCACGAACATCCACTTCTCATGTGGCCACTGGGCACTGTGGCCCACGACTTGTGTAGCCGGGCCTGGGAGGCAGGGGATGCCCGGGGCTGCTCTGCCGGTGCTGGGGGGGAGGCACCTGGTTTGTGAGTGCTGCGCCTGGGAGATCATTTATTTGGTGAGTTATGACTTTGTTTTCCTCTGTGTAAATATCTGGGAAGCGCAGCTAATGTTCTGTGCACAGCGGAGGCAATTATAGCCCTTATCAAAGTGCCGCCGTCCCCCTCCATCCCCCTCATGCAGAGCAGCCCGGCTCCCCACACCGCCTGTGAAGGCGACCGCGTGGTGGAATCAGCGCTACAGAAGCAGCGCTGCCCGCCCCGGCGCCCACCCCTGGGCACCCCAGCTGGCAGCTGCACAGGGCTCTCCAGATGCGCTGGGGCTATCCAGATGTGCGGGGGGGTGAGCCCTGCATCTGCGCTCAGGCTCTGCCCAGCTGTGCACGAAGGAGCCTTCCAGCTGTGCCCCGTGCCTCTTCCAGTCCCGTACGGGGCCACACGGGTGCTCTCCAGCCGTGCGAGGGCAGCACCAGGCTGCCCCCAGCACCCCAGCCGCGCTTGGAGGCTGGTGCGGCCCCCATGCACCCCTCTCTGCACCAGGCCAGGACAGGAGCCGTGTGGCACCCCTGGCTCCTCAACAGCACCGGGCGCCACCTGCACCCGTAGCCCCGACTTGCAGCTGAGTCCACGACCTGCAGCCCCGAATCAGCTTCATTAAGAGCCATTGATCTGCTTCCTGCTTAATATATTTTTCATTTCAAAATGTTTTTTCTTTTTCTTTTTTTTTCTTTCCTGGCTCCACAGCATTTGCAGCTTGTACCAATTAAGGCAGCAGCACCGAGCGAGCACTGCAGCCCATTAATTAAACTTAGAGGGGAGATTAAGTGCCCACTCCAGTCTCCCTGGCAGCTCTCTCCGAGCAACAGGCGCGCTGGGGCTCGGAGCAAGGCTGAGCGCTCGCGGGACCCCAGGGACACCCCTTGTCCTGGGGGCTCACGCTCCCCATGTGGGCTCAGCCGCCCCCTGTACCTCCAGGATCCTTCCCCGCCACTGGTGCTGACCCTGTGCGCGGCTGGCGCAGGGATGAGCTGGAGGGCAGCAAGCCCGGTCCCGCGGAGCTGGACTCGTGCTCCGAACCCGCAGTGCTCACGCTGGTGCAGACGGTTGCCATGGAAATGCTGGTGCTATCACAAACCAGCATCGTGCAGCCCAGGGCCCCGGTGCCCCCGGCTCCTGCACGGCCCAGCTCCGGGGACGGCGCTCACCGCGGCGCTGCTGCCTTTCCGGGCCGTGCCGGTGCCAACCGAGCCACAGGGTGGGCGCTTGGCCCCTCAGGGACCCTAAGGGTTCACTGCCGTGGCACAAGTTGGGACAAACTGTAGAAACAAGGAGACAGGCCCGAAGCTGCCTCAGTGCCGAGGCCAGCGGGTCTGCAAGTGCCAGAGGCCGCGACCTGCCTCCATGGAGCTGGGTCTCCTGGCAGAGATGAGATCGACAAAAGCACCGAGGGAAGCGCTCGCTGCAGTGGGGATGCCCCAGTGCTGCCCCTGGGGAATCTGCAGGGGCTTGTAAGGCAAGAGCACGTGCTGCGAGTGTCCCCCGGGGCACCTTCCCTTCACCTCACTCCTCCGTTCCCCCAGCTCATGGAAAATTAATTCCCTTTGAGATCTCCGACTCTGCCAAACGCGGTTGAAACCAGCTGGTGGATTTAAAAGTTACCTGAGGCATGAGTTAGTGAGCAGAGCAGAGATGCACACGGGGGGCCGCCGGGTATATCCTGTGAACTGGGACGTGGGGAGCAACGGCGGGTCCCAAAGCGCAGGAGAGCCCGTGGGCCCCGCTCTGGTGCTGGGCCCAGGCTGTGGGTGAGGAGGAGACCCGGCTCCGCAGCCGCGTTCAAGGCGGCTGCAGCGGCTCTGGTCAGCGGCTCCCGCTGTCATGGGGCCCCAGACACAGGAAGGAGCCCTCCCGTCCCACCATCCCAGGCTGCCTGCGGGACAGGGCTGCAGCAGGGCTGTGGGTGCTGCTGCAAGAGCAGTTTCCCATCGCACGAGCCCGCGTCTTGCTGCCTCGCTGCTTTTGATGGAGCAGTTGCCACAGAAACGGGAAGTTCCCACTTGGGCAGCACCTGCATTTTAAGTAGCAGCACCAGCCACCCTACCCTGGCCCATGCAGTCCCGTGGCCCCATGGAGGGTGTCCTGGCCAGGGCTCCGGGGCTGTCCCGCTCTAGGGTGCATGGAGGGGTCCAGTGAGGGGTGCAGCGGCAGCAACGGGTCCCGCCGCCCTGTGCAGGGCAGACTCTGCAGCCCGGCGGCAGCTCGCGGGCCCTGCGTGCCTCACTGGGCCAGCGTTTCACTGTAACCAGGCTTTTAGGCTTAAGTGCTGCTTGGCGTGACTGGGAGAAATTGATATTTTGAGAATGAGCTTGCAAGGCGCCATGAATAATTCACGCTAGGGGCGGTTCCATTCCCATAAACAGGCTGCTAAAAAAAAAGAAAGAAAAAAAAAAGTACTGCTTAACATGGAAACAAATTGCCACAGCGCAGAGCCCCAGACCCCACTCAGCCCCTGCCAGAGCCGCCGTCTGCAGGAGCGGGACGAGGCAGGGGCACGAGGCCCTGGCGCGGGACGGCTGTGCTGGGGCTGCTCTCATGCAGGATGGAGCTTTGCCTCAGAGCCCGGGGTCAGCAGCGAGTCAGCAGCTCCCTTCGGCCTCGATTAAGACTTTATTTCATTAAGCCCCTCATTAAGGGTGATGCTGGGCCTGGTTGCCATGGCAATGGTGACACGCGTGTCACCCCAGAGCCAGCAGCATCCCCTGGGAACTTGAGGCTGAGGCAGTGCAGGGACACGGAAGGGTCATGTCCGCTCCTGGGGTCGTGGAGGGGAGCAGGATACGGGACCGGCCGCCACTGGTGGCTTGAGCTTCCCAGGTCTCAGCGGGGGAACAAGTGCTGCAGGAAGAGGCTCTCATGATCCCAATCACCCTGAAGGGCGGAGGCCAAGCAGGGCCGCAGTGCAAGAGGCACCGGGTTAATGGTTAGCGGCTGGTGCCAATGGGAGTGTCGTGCAGGGAAAGGACGTGACTGCTCTTTGCAAACATGTTGCAAGGAGAAACCAAGTGGACTTGGCATGTGGACACCTGGTTCAGACCAGCAACAAATAAAATCAGGTTGGAAATTCAAGGCAGGTTCCCTGTCACCATTGCCACCAGCAAGGTCCCTCTGCACCACCCTGTGTTCCCTACCTGCCCTGGGGCCACTGCAGCCCCTGGGATGGACAGGACCTATGTGAGGTCCCAGGGTGACTGGGGTGCATCCACCCCTGTGTCCTGCTGCTGTCCCAGGGGAGCTGGGCGCCGGCGCCTCCACGCAGGGCCGGATGCGATTAGCGAGGAAGAGCCCGGCAGCGCTGCCGCGGCGCGGCGAGAATTAGTGGTAATAAGTCATGATCATCCCTGATGACGAGCACTTAATGTGTGCCAGTTCTGCTATCAAAGTGCCTCTTAAACCCCAATCGCCCTGTCGATAGCGGCGGCGGAGGCTGATGGATCCCCGGCCGCCCGGCCGCCGCTCGGGTCGCTCCCGGCATGCCGCGGGCGAGAGCATCGATTTCCCACACCGGCGAAGAGGCAAATATTTGAAAAGTGATAAATAAGGGGAGCTGCCGGCTCAGCTCTGCGCGTCAGCACCCAGGATTAAGGCAACGAGGTGAGACTGCCCAATTAAATCCCAATAAAAATGGCTGCAAATTCAATTTTCCCCCTCATTCGTATCCATTTCCAGGGCTGAGAAGGGAGGACGCTGATAACCTGGGGCTCATCGATTGTCACTGTCAGGAAGAAATCTCTCTGAATTGAATTAGTTTGGAAAACTCACCGGGGATGAGGGGCTGCCGCGGTGCCCCATGGCCAGTGCCCGCGTGGCACCTTGTTCCAGCGCCCGTCCTCTGGGTGCCTCCAGGGAGCCCCTAAGGCCAGGAGCTGCCGGGGGCGGGATGGGGACAGGGTCTATGCCAGCTGCCCTGGCCTCCTCCTTCCCCAGTATGTGTACACAAGTCTGTCTCATGGGGACGCAGCTGGCAGTTGGGCAGGAGCAGCGTGGCATAGGGCGAGCTCCTGTGCCTGCCTTCCATTCAGCCTGGCCACACCTGTGTCCCATCTGGGCGCTGCGGGGCAGAGCACGGGCTGTCAGGGCCGCCCCTGGCCCTTTCCTGAGGGCTCGGCAGTGGCGGGATGACCCTGCCGGGATGAGCAGCCGATACGTCTCATTGCCTTGGAAACAGCGCAGCGGCTCCACGAAGCCACCTCCTCCTCCTGCCCACGGCTGCTGTGGCGAGGAGCGGAGAGGAGTTGTGGCGAGGCTACATCCGGCTGGAGATGCACGGCCTGGTGCCCAGCACCGGGGCCACTGCTGCCCCCGAGGCAGCCCGGGCCTTGGGCTGAGCCAGAACAGCCCGGCCCTGGTGACAGAGGTGGCCCTTTGCCATGGAGCAGAGCACTCTGCAGAGTCTTCCGCAGGGTGGACAGAGCAGGGGCCTCCCCGTGTCCCTGGCTGTGCCCTGGAGCCCCTGCTCCAGGTGAGGACCTGATCCACACCAGGCCGCCCTGGCATCGCACCCCGACGCTTCCCAACTCCCGAGACTTGGTATTCTGCCTGCTCCCCTACGCACATCGGCAATTAGAGCATAATTGTAATATTTGCATATTCATAACATCTGAAATTAATCACATTTGCATAATGGTAATGAAAGGGACTTCATTAATTACTGCTTTTTTTTCCTGATGATTTTGCATGTAAATGCCTTCCATTAGGCAGGTTTAGCAACGGTGGGGCTGGGGAGGGCACAGTGCAGCCGGGCCAGGCCGCCTGCCTCCTGCCTGCGGAGCCCATGCGTGCGAGGCCAGCCCTGGCCTGGCTCCTGCCACCATGGAGCTGGAGGTGGTTCCCCATGGAGCTGCCTGTGGGACATGTGGCTCTGTGGCTGGAAGTCAAATGGGATGGGAGGAAACACCTAAACATGCAATGCCACAGGGCCGTGGGAGCTGCCGTCGCAGAAGACACCTCTGCTGCCAGTGAGAGCTCCAAGCTCCTGGCTGCGAGGTGAAGGAAAGGTTGAGATATGATTATGAGGAGCGTAAGAGCTGGGAAGAAGTGAGGAAAAGTCAGTATTTGGCAAACACGGTTGATGGAAGCATCAACGAACACTCAGGTTTGGTGGAGTCGCAGGGAGTAGGAGATAATTATTGACACAAACAAAAAGGGAGAGAAAACCAGCTCCAAGCAACAGTCCCATCTGGGTACCAGAAGAAGCAATGGAAATGAAACATGGAGGAAGGGACTCCAGAAAATATGCGGGCTTGCTCGTCTTGCCCTGCTTATACAGTATTTGGTGCTCGTGGGCTCTGGGAGGGCAGTGAATGCCCAGGGCCGCTGGTGCGGCCTGTGGCCGGGGCCCCGCAGCCCTGGCCGGGAAGCCGCTTCCCTGGGCGCTGGGGCTTGTTGTCTCCTTATTGATGGCTCCTTCCCCTGCTGCAGCGTCTCCAGAAGAGGCCTGCAGAATAAATCACTGCAAGAGAGAGATTATGGCAGCTAAAGACTCCAAATGAGATGATAATTGCTCTGGTAATGACAGCGAGGACCTGATGCTGCAGATAAGGAAGTGTCTCCGCTTTTCTTGTGTGGTGCCAGGCGGGCTCGTCCTCTTCCCGTGCGCCTGGGCTGCACTGGGGCACCTTGTCCCACTGTGTCCCCCCTCCAAGGGTTGGGGTCTGCACTCACCGTGGGGACCTCTCATGCTGATGTGGTGGCCACAGGCTGTGTCACCCCCTCCCAAGGTCCAGGTGTCCCCTGGCAGGGCCTGGTACCCCACAGCAGGGGCACAGGCCACGCCGCGGCCACGAGGAGGCTGAGCCAGGCTGGATGCAGAGGCAGGGCTGTCCGCCGGGTGCTGCCGCCGGCTGCATGTCAGCTCCAATTAGGCAAACTTCTGTATTCATTGTGCGCCCAGCCAGCGGAGAATTTCACAATTGAATTTTAATGCCCTAAAAACACATTACAATCAGCCTGATTAATTAAGAGATGGCTTAACACGGTGACCAGGCTGCGCGGGGCCGGCCCCGGGGAGCAGCGTCGGGCCGGGGCGCCCCCAGCCGCCTCCTCGCCTCAGATCCCGGCATGTCCCCAGCATCGCGGAGCGGGATATCCCCACGTGGGCAGCGGTTCCTGGGATGCAGAGGGGTGCTGAACTCCCCAGGGACCCCGAGCCATGCGGCGGGAGGGAGGGAGGCGCCGACGGGCTGATCGCAGGAGACTGATTAAATATTTGTGCGGAGCCACAAAGCTCTTGGCTGTCTGGGAAATCGCTCCCCGCCAAGGTAGCTGTTATGGGGCTGATTGGCACCTAGATTATAGGGGTTCGGGGGAATTGCTGGGAGCTGACAAAACAGTTGTGACAGAGCGCGCGGGAGCCGCCGCTGCCGGAACGGAGCTCACTCCGCCGTGCGTCCCCGGCACTGTCCCATCCTGGCCCTCCCCGCTTATCACCCCGCTGGCACCCAGGGACCAGGCAGGGGTGGAAACGCAGCGTGAAATGAACGGAAAAGGAGGAAAATCTATACTCACGGTAACGGAGTCACTGCACCCGGTAACGCATAAATCAGGAGGAAATTGCTAAAGGAAGCCCCGTGCCAGGAAGGGAAAGGCAGAACGAGGAGGAATGTTGAACGCATAATAAGGCCAGGAGAAATCCTGGCACTGCTATAAATCCTTTCCTCGCAGGAATTGTTGGAGCGCTAATGATCATCCAAAAAAAAAAAAAAAAAAAGAAAAAGCCAGACGCATTTAACAAATATTTCTGCTCTGTATTTGGAAAGGAGCAGGACGAGATGTTTGAATCATACGAGAGTGATGAAGCAGTCTATTAATTACTGAAGGGAACGTTAAACAACATCTGCCAGCTCAGCAGGCCCAGGCGACGTGGGCACCGGTGCCCGCAAAAGGCTGCAGCAGTGCTCGGCCTCCTCATTAATTTCCCATAAAATCCTGGAATATCAGGACAATCCCAGTGACGCCAGAAAATGTGAGCAGGCCGGGTCAGGATGGGCCGTGTCACAGCCCCGGAGGTCACCGAACAGAAACTGGGCACGTACCGGGGAGCCGGTACCGGCCTCTGCCGACGCGTCTCGGCCCCACCAGGATTTATAGCGTGTTCAGGCTCGGTTCAATACTCACTGATGAAGAATAGTCATAAAGCTGGCGAAGGTTGTGCATTTGTTTCCCATAATATGATATATAGATTTTCATCCAAGTGTTTTTTTTCCTTTTTTTTTTTTTTCTTCTCAAAGTTATAACAAAGCGAGGCCCAAAAGCAGCAATGTGCTAATTAAAGCACCCCACGAATATCTTAAATGAGACTTTCTGGAGAGATGACCACGTTTCCCCACATCTCCCACACAAGGCCCAGCACCGGCTCCAGGGCAGAGGGACCAGAGGACAAACGGATAATGAGGAGGAGCAGGAGGAGGAAGGGCCGGCAGCCCCAGGCAGTCCTGGCATCAGCACCAGCGTGAACTGCTGCGTAGCCATCGCGCATCCTCTCTGTGGTTCGTCTATTGGAGCTCCCCATTTCTAAGCAAACACAATTTTTCCTCCTCGAAGGCTGCCTAGGGACGAGGCTGGACAGGGCCAGGCTGTGGGGCCTGGGGGAGGCTGCTGCTCTTCTACCAACCTATTTCTTGCCCAGCAAACTCCCACTTGCAACAAATGGATCTGAAAAAAGGTGATGGTGAAAGATGCACTAGAGCTGGACACTGACAACACACAGGAGATACTAACTAAAAAAAAAGCAGCCCCCTCAGCTGTGAACATGTGTTTTACATCAGCAGATCGGTAAAGGAGGAGGAGATGGGGGCAATGGGCAGCTCAGGGCCCCAGGGACAGCACAGCAAGACCCAGAGGTGCTGAAATTTTGCTACAGATGCAGAAGAGGATCCACAGAAATGAGTTGGGTAATTGTAAAGCAAGCATTCAAGGGAGGATCTAACAGCTTGTGTGGTGCAGCTCACTGAAGAGGAGCCAGGGCAACATCACAGGACAGAGACACAAGCCCAAAACAAAACCAAGCCCCCAGCCCTCCCAAGCGAAAGGGGTTTTTCTCTGGGGGCAGGGCCCTTTGCCTAGGAGCTGGAGCACCTGTTGCTAAAAATGCTGCAATGCCAATTTAAATGAAACCGTGTTTCCGAGAGAGACAGAGAGCTAAGCGGCTCCCAGCAGCGCGGCCAGGGGGGATTTATGGGGTAATGAGGCAGCCCAGCGCGCCGCACAGCGCGGGATTGATGCTCGGCCGGCAGCAGGCGGGCGGCCCCCCCTCGCCGGGGCGGGCTGTGGCCGTGGCTGGGCGGCGGAGCCGCGCGCCGCTAATTGATTAACCGGCGGCGCTAATTGAGCCGAGGCCCCGCACGGCGGCTCCGCGCGCAGCT